>JABCMJ010014103.1:0-33408 GCA_014822125.1 Arbutus unedo | reverse complement strand
TTTTGGAGGCGTGAGAGTAGCATTATTGTTTTCGGAAGCCTTTACAAAGATGGTCTGAGTGACGTGGCTTCATTTCATTGGACGACTCATAAGGAGGATTAGTCCCGAACTGCTTGGAAATATTACTCCTATCACGTGACTATATATCGAAATTTATATCATTATATATTGATGTGGAGTTTATATATTTTATCTTTAAGCTTAAAAAAGCAATTTAATCCGGTTAATTTATTTGACTCGTTGAGATTGTAGAGTTGACTATTTGACGCAAGTTGATAAATTTTGAATATGAGAACTTGTTATACCTTAAAAAAAAAAACAAATCCAAGACAAATACGTAAGTAAGAGTTAACCAAAATATCCATTCATGAAAATATTATTGTCTAGTCGAAAATATTTTAACTGAATTTAACCTAGTCAAGCTTTATATAAAAGCAAAGAATTTATGATTTTTTAAAGAAATAAATAAATAACTCACAATTCAATATTTTTCCTTCTTTGCTCCTTTGTTCTCTTATTTATAGGCCAAATGCCCTAACCATCCAACGCATGTTTGATTATCACTTAGTTGGAACTAGAATCATGATTACCGTGTTTTGGAAATCATTTTGTCTATTTTATTTCGAGCGATTACATGTCTAGATGTCATGATTATTATTTTTATACATTCATTATATGGAATTTCTTTTTCTTTAAACGTTATCGAATACTATTTATGCTAAATAACCTCCATTAAAGGTATAACCTCACCCTTCATGTATTTTATGTACTTTTTTTTCTCGTTCTCACAAACATGTCTGAGACACAATTCGTTTAAAAATTTATTCTTGTATTTGTAAGAGCCAACAGGCTCCCAAGTTGTGGTTGGCACTATGATGGACATCCAATTCAGAGGCCTATGTTCAACTCACAGACTAGGTCTACATAAACTCGAACGAGCTTTTGATGAGCGAACTCGAACCCAAGTTAGAGTAGCATAATTGTTTTGCCAGCCGTAGGCACAACAAGAGGGAACATTTAGCCACCCATGTCGAATTTACCATCTTACTGAAAACATAAAATCAAAAATCAAAACCCCTGTGCATTGCATCAAACAAGGGCCAACATCAAAGTTTTATATCAGTGGAACAATCCTCAAAACATTCTTCCGAGAATTACAGAAAGATTGAAGGTGATTTTCATCAAAAGTACCAAAACCAGATAGTTGAATCCCATATGCTTTCATCCTTTGGACATCCCGCGGAGTGGGGGATTGCCAGAGCCCGTCCCACCACGCGGGAGGGAGAAGTGGCGTGAGAGAACATTGACTAGACTGGTTGCGGCAACTCAAGGGACCGGAAAATCTGTTCCATACGTGTCCCCAACCAACCTGATTCCCCAAACCTTCCGAAAGCAAGTTACTCTGGAAGCTGCTGAAGAACGAAAAACTTGCACCAGCAGAAGAATTCCCCACTAAAATTTTAAAAAAAAAAAGGAAAAGAGTTAAAAAAAAGTATGCTTATTTTCCAAGCTAGAACAAGAAGGTTGTATTTGGCTCGTGGATTTCTAGAGCAATTTTGTATGGGAAGGACATGAAAGGTAAAGGAAAATGTAACAAGATAATGAAGCAAAGAAGCTTAAATGTATATCTTTGATTGCTTCCCAGAAAAACAAATTGTCTCCGGTTCCCTATCCTTTATTTTCCAAAGTAAATCGTCCAACAAATCCAATATCCAGACACAACCGAAGAGATTGAAGAGGTACCAGGTTTATTAGCTGCCGCAAGTGCTGCAATTAGTTGAGCATAGGTTGTTCCAACGCGCCTGTGAGCCCCAGAAACAATAGCGTGTTTTGCCCGTGCTGCAAGAAAGAAGTCCACAAATGCAACCCATCTAGGTGCTGGGCCCCAATCCTTATGTCTAAAATCTAAATCAGGTGCTCCTCTGTTGCCAGACATGTTTCCTTTGAATAGTTCATAATCAAAATGAACAACCTGGATACCACTGAAGAGGGTTAGGGAAATAGAAATTTGGATCGTGTAGGACCATGTTGTGTAAATATTAAATTCCCTCAAGTTTAGCATTCGAATAATGTACAAGGATGCTAGGAAACATGATCAGTGAATTATTACCTCAGCAAATACACTTATATTTTGTGCGACGTCGTTTATTAGAGAGGGGGTATCCGAAACCAAAACCACCTTAGGTCTGGATTTCAGTTGTAGATTGTCCATAGCTTTTCTGATGCAGTTCAATGCCGCCTGTGCTGCTCTCAGAGACCTGAAACAACAAAAGCAACGAGACAGACTAGTTAATTGGTGCTATTCGTATCTACTATTCCACTAGGTTCGGTCTGAAAGTTTCGACACACAGTATGAAGTGCTTTATTATTGTCTCAACCTTTGCTCCTTCAATGAGAAGATGCAGGTCGATATTATCCTATTTAATTGTATAACTGATAGTTTTCATATGCTTAAAAGCATAAATGATTCCTTTGTTGTTATCAACTAAAGAAGAATCGAAATGTCTTTTTTTCTTCTCTTGGTGATAGAAAATAAATTTTAACTAGACCTGTAAAACCTTTGTGAGAACAAATTGAATCAAGCAGTGATGGTTCACCTGGTTCTTACCATCAAAGTTGAAGTTGTTTTTTATATGCTCCATTTTGTTTACACTTGTCGGAGACTTTCTCGAATTCAGTTTGACACGACATAGATGAACCACAGTGTATCGTCCGATTACTAACAAAAGGTGGATTAATCAATTTTTTTCTTTCCTATTGCAACCTCTATAAAAGGCACCGGTGTTCTTCCAATGATAAAGGCACCACAGATATTCATATCCTTGTTGCATTTGATGTTACAAGTGGATTGTACAATTTATGAAGGGGAAACAGTTATACCTACCTCTGTGTCATAGATGGCCTTGCAAAATGGGCACGAGGTGTGTGGCACTAGACAAGTCTCATTTGCTAGCCCGCCATGCTCAGAAGCTAACAATTTGTTGGCGTACTTTGTAGAACATTAAAATGCTTGTAAATGTTTATGTTATCAATTAAATGGATTCATTAGCTTTTTGCTTGTGTTAGTTGTGGCATACTTCCAACTTCGTGGAGCACTTACTTAATCTTGTTTGCTGGCATAGCAAACGCATCTTGGCTTGAGTTTGGCAGGCTAGCAAAAGAGTTTCTCTATCACCACAAGCGTCGTGCCTCATTCACAAGGCCACCGTGTGACACTCTCAGCCAACCTCAAATGGAAAACCAAGTATCATTACCGACAGATAGACAAAGCACTGTTTAGCAACATACCTATTCGTAAGCATACGCATGTGTAGTGAAATATCAGGATCCACACCATCACCAAGAACCCAACTCACGGCCTCTCTAACATTATCCGAGGGAGAGATGAGAACTCTCATCAGCTCCCCAAAAACGTTAGGCCTATACTGAAGATTTTCCGGCCGCCCAAATAGATCAGAAGCAGCATTCCTCATCTCAGTGAACACATTTTTCAAGAAAAACTGAGCAGCCACAGCATCTGTTGTGTTTTGGAACCTGCCGTGGCAAGGTCAGCAATTACTTTGATTCTTTAAGCAAGAAGCAGGTGATTACATTTAGGTGGGTCCCAGTTTACCATATGATAGGTTGCTCCCATTCCCTCCAGTTGCTGCAAAGAACGCTTGTCTGTGCCGGCTTTTGGAAATCATCAACCCTCGTTACAAGATGTCTTCCATATTTAGTCAAACACCCGTTGTGTCTCCAGAGATGCTTGACTTCTTTCAAGGTAAAGGAAACATTGCTATAAGAAATGTAATCTCCGAAAGGATATTTCCCCCTGAAATATGTCAACAAACTAATAATTAGCACCAATAACTTCAACCTTCTTCAAGGGAACACTATCTCAATCACAGTTTCACACTACGAAACCAACACACATATATGGTGCTTGTCATTACTGTACACCATGATGCTTGTAATAACATAATCTTAGAAATAAAAACAGCCAAAGAAGCTAATTTGTTAAGAGCAACAAAAATTCTTTTTTTATTTCGGAGTAAAATTTTGAAGAAGCATGCCAAATATAAGCATGCATAAAGGCTTGAGAGATAACCAATATGCCTGGTTTGCCCAATTATCAGCGATCGATTCAACATTATACTCAATGTTGCGGCAGTTAAGATCTTGTACAATTCATTCCCGAGCCCCGCTTCCGATGCTTTCCCTATCACAAAGCCATGTTTGCAGAATTGCTCTGGAGGAAGGCCTCGGACTCTAGATGCGCCTGAAATGGAATCACCATTGTCAGCACCTGAAATGGGCCTCTACCCGGCAATCGTGTGATATTACAAACTTTGCTCATAATGAAGATTAATGTTAGCAAAGAAAAAACACTCTAGATTTCATTGCCTGATTGTGCTCAATTGCCTTTTAAAGCTTGCTGCCCCTTTTCACTCTTCCTCCATATGAAAACTACAATGGAATTTTCGTCAGATAAATAGCAACTTTCTAGAAATCATGCATTTGCCATTTCCTTCACACTTTCCCCTGAGAAAATCGGTTCTTTCCAACAGGTCCTTCCCGCTGGTTATTGTTGTCACGGACTAAAGGTTCATTTCAAAGTGGTAAATTTGGGATCGAAAGAATAATCAACTTCAAACATTGACATAACTCCATGGAATATAATTGTTGTCTCGATTGGTTAGCTACTATGGGCTTCAAAGATGACTCTGGTTTACTTAGCTACAACAAAAAGAGAAGAAGCGTATTGCACTCGATTACGCACCCTATCAAGAGTACAAAGTGGACCCATTCTATCGAATCAAAAACAATTAGGCTAACAGATAACAAAGAAATCAAGACGAATCCTGTAATTAACAATGCAAATCTAGCAAGAAGTGCGATTAACAAGTACCATTCAGAGCAAAGTGATGTTCAATGATGCTTCTCACATTGAGACTTCCTTCCTGAAACCCACCGCCAAAGATTTCCCCCATTTCTTCCACCGTGGCGCACCCTTTGGTTCCGGAAGCCTCGTTCTTTGCCTCGAGAAGCGCAGTTCCTTCTGAAACTTCTTCGGTCGTCGTCCTAATTGGGAATTTCTCTCCAACTGATGGATCGACGGATCTCAGAGTGAGGATCAGTAGGCCAAAACCAGTGAACAATCCACATGCGATTAAGAATCCGTGAATTGACAGCCGTCTCCTCCTTGATCCGAGAAACCTCATCTCTTTCGATCGCAGCATGAGATTTGGCTTTGACTCTTCTGGAAAACGGATTAGAGTTTCATTTCGATCCCAACGTAGCAGTACCTCTGGACCAGTGATCGATGCTGTCTCGCTGGGACTTCAGGAATTCCTTCAATCGCACCATGTCCGAACCCCATTGTCGGTAACAGATTTAACGATAATGAATGCATAGAGATATAAATCGAATAAATTACACTATTACCCGCTGCATGTGTACGAAATAACACTTCACCCACCAAGTCCACTAGTTGTGCCAAAATGATATTTCAAAATCATTTTTTGACTTTTCTTTTTCCACATATAAGGTTAATTTAGCCTCGGGTATTTATTGATTTATTAGATTTTTAAATTATGATGTCCGAAATATAATTTAATCTAGTCGATGTCGTTTAAACTACATTATTTATTGTTGGACCATAATTAATGAAGTGTTTTGTTTAATTTTGAAGGAGTAATGATTGGATTTCCAATATCCATTTGAGTATGTATAAATATTTTTGTCTTTCACACTTTCGTCCAGTATAAGACAAACTACTAGTTAAAACCACACAAATTAGGATTTTTTCCACAAATAAATTAGGCCAAATAGGCATACTTTTTGAGAAATAATAAATTAAAAATCACACAAACACCATAGGTTAAATGGGTCACGTTAATAAATATTGAGGTATCACGTTAACATCGTCACGTGATACCTCAATATTTATCATCGTCACAAATTTTTATATGCTTAATAGAGGGCTCCAATTTTATTTGTGGAGGAGAAGAGTGTTGAAACACCGAACCGTCTAATAATTTTCAGTGATGTACTATTTTAGCATAATAATATTTTTCCATTTGCAACTACCTTTCCTACAATTTGAAGATTGTGTGGCAAGCATGACAATAGCCAAATTTAATGTGGGATTTGGTACCAAATATAACATTGCCAAAATTTAGTATTGAATTTGGCACAAGAATGACAATTTTGCCACTATGTGTCACATTACATAGGGATGGATTTGCTCTAACACATTTAAAACTTAATATAAAATAATAGTTAGCTCGCTCAAACTTCTTTCCTATAATAACTACTAAGAACACACAAATAAATTCTACTAATATATATGGTTCAAGAGAAAATATTACATCGAAAGGCCTTATTACTATACTAGGAGAGAGGTATGAGAAAATGAAGACGAATAGAGATTATTTGATAGTAAAAGAGGAATGACTCTATTTCGATTTATGCCCACTTTTTTAAGTCCAATTTTGTTCACCCTCCATCGTTTGAGAGCACTTTGAGATCCCACTTCGAATATCGAAATTGTCTATTTTGTTCTGATTTACTTCTTTAGTTATCACAAAAAAATTTAACTCAATCGAATATCGGTAAGTACTTAATCTAAAAATTTAAATTTTTACTTCAAAACTTTTAAGTTTTAAAGCTTAAAAACTATATTATTAGATAAAATAGTTACTGATATCTGATTGAGCTAAATTTTTTTGTGACAACTAAATAAACTAAATAGAATAAAATATATAATTTTGATCATCGAAATAAAATCTCGAAATGATTCAAACGATGGAGGGTGAACAAAATTAAACCTTATTGGTTTCACGAGCTTAATCCTTCCTCAAATCCCAAACACGAAGAGATGTAAACAAGTGAAGTAGGGACGATCATATCAAACACTAAAAAATAATATTTATTAAACGCATCACAATTTGGAAGATTATATTTGTAATAACACAAAATTTTAAAAATAAATTAGTTTAACAAAAAAAATTTATTGCATGTGTAGTTATTAATTTAGTGTTGTTTTTAATTAAATTTCTTTTTTCGTGAACGATTGTGATCGCATGTCCATGATAATTGTGGTGAGAGGTGAGTTGCACCAAAACAATTTTTCCTCTTCATCTTCATTATCCTTTTCTCCATTAGAAATGCCAAGGATTATTAGGAATCAATTTCTGTTGGGATTTATGGCCTTCATTGTAGGATATTGGAATTTTTTTTAAAGAAAACATCAGTTTTTATTTTGAGTCTTTAGATGTCATCGTGATGGGTTTACGAAGGAGTTATTTCCTATGGACTATATAGACTAGTGGTAGCTTTCTTTTGATTTCCTTGGGTCAACAAACAAGAAATCAAAAAGAATAAGAGTGAGATGGAGGCTTGAGAATGAAGAGAGGTTCTGTCGGAATTTCGTAGTTGTTGCAAATTATTTTCGCTCTTCATTTCTTTTCACGGTTGAGGTAGGATTCCGCACCTACCACCCTTTGATTTATGAATTTTTTTTTTTTTGATTGATCACGTTCAAATTCTGCACTAAAAATCTACAGTTCATCACAAACCTATAACCGATTTGGTATTCTTGCCTTACTAACAGTTGATTGTTGTTTGTGCTTCTATCTACGGTTGTAATTTGAGTTTATTTCTTTTAAGTTCTGGTTGTATTACTATTGACGAGTGTGATCAAAACTTTTGCTGATCGTTCACGATTTCTCGTACTTTGGTTATTCGGTGTGGTGTGAATGTGATTGCAGAGAGACAAAAAGAAAGCATGATAAGATATTGTATTTAAAAAAAAAACCATCAATGGACATATCCCATATAATCTGTTTTTATACCATGAAGAAGACAAAAGATAGATAGGAGCACGAAACTTGAAAATGAGTTACACTTGGCGTACAATACCCATATATATACCTAATATTAAGCTTTCAAAAATATTTTATTTAATTTTATAGCATTTTTTTTCAAAGATTTTGAAAAGTCACCGACCAAGAAAATTGGTGTACTATCATGTTATTTCTAACTACTCATATGTGGAATGTTTTGCATATACATAAATCCAATTGTTGAATGATCATACTTTTCTTTTAATCATAAATTACCCGTGGTGCTTATGTCCAAGTCAGTGAGTTATGGTATAGTAAATAATAAAAATTAATTGTAGTTATGAATTACTGTGTAAATCTTGAGATATTAATTATTTTTATGTTTTGTAAAAGTTGACTTGTTAGTATTTGTATTTATGGAAAAATATAGATTGAAAGTTAAGAACACCAGTTCGAATGATACTTGGATAAGGCTGCGTAGAGTGTTGAGTGTGCATTATAAGTAGTTGAATTGTGTAAAGACAAGTAAATGAACGTTAATGAAAAAGAGTAAAATTGATTTTGGAAGACCCGTCGTGGCAAGGTTATTATTGGGCGTCGTTCCGTGTTTGATTTTGTAGATATGTTGAAAGGACTCCAGCTAGGAGTTGTTGGAGACGGTTGAGGGTGATTTCGGGAACGTCTGCAAGGGTAGCTTTAGACTTCGAGGGAGTGACGACCAGTGTCTTGGGCGTCCTTGAGCAGATTAAGGAGAAGCGACTAAGGTTCGTTGGTACCTTACCTGTTGACGCCACGTTCGGTCTGATCTAATCAGGGTGAGATAGTTATTGATCTGAGTGAAAGGTAGAAGGTTCTTTCTTTGCCGGGTTAGTATTCAAGTCGGGTACATAACCTCGGACTATAGGCCACTGGGTAGGTAAGGACTGATCAATATCAACTGAGTTCCCTAAGTTAGATAATTGGGTAGTAAACGACGTTCCTTGGTGAAATTCTTAGAAATTTAAAAAGAACAAATTCATAACATACTAATGTGTTTATCTTATGTTATCTAGCTATAATTTATTTTATTATCATTTACATTGTCCATATATATTCTGTTGAGCATGCATGTTATCTCTGAGTTTGATTTTCAGATATTGTTTCCTACTGAGTTTCATTACTTATTGGAGCAATCTCTCTGCCCTCTGGTATTTCATACCAGATATCAAGGAGCAGTTAGAGAATTTGCCTAAGCAGGAGGAGTCAGGAACTACTGGAGAAAAACTTGATGGTGTTTGGTTGCCTTACCCATAGATGCTCTGTTTATTTTAATTTTTTTTTCCGAATAAATATAAACTCCAAGGAATATTTTTGTCAACTTTACTTCTGCACTTTAAAACTTTGATTAATCACATTTTCCATTATTTTAATTAATAATAAGAGTTATAATGTCTTTGAATTATGTCTTAATATTAAAAGGAAGAAAATATTTTAATTAATATCTCGAGAAATTAGAATGTTACAATATTTATATGCAAACAAATAGGATAATTTATATAAAATCCTCTCAATTTATTGCGTGAGTTTACTTAACTCTTTTATCTTTTAATTGTCTCAATGTATTTATTATCTTTTCAAATATAACAGTCGACCGCTTTTAGATTGATGTTGTTAGAGAATAACACGGTAAGTAATTATGTGCGTAAATTAAAAAAGTATCAATTATTATATTTGAAAAGATCAAGAATACATTGAGACAATTGAAAGATAAATTTTCTTTTATGTAAAGTATCTAAACAAATATTTAAGAGATGATAATAACATTTATCTTTTAGATTTACATTTTATTTTTGATGCCGTCGAGTTTTATATCAAACTATGTATATGTTTAACATGATTTCTAAGATAATTAATATTTTTAATAAATTTTAAAAAATAAATAATTTTGACCATTACGAGACTGGATCCTGTGGAACCGAATTATCGGTTGTAAAACGACTACATTAGAATTACAATAGTACCCTATGTAAATATGAAAGTTCAGCCCCGCCCTAGTTCGCTCTCTCTCTTTGAAACGCGTATCTATTTTCGTCCACCCGAGCAACGGGCTAGACCCAACGAAGTGCAGTAACGACAACAACACAGTCACTCCGGTCGCCGGAGGCCTGAACAGATCACGCCGGTAGGCTTACTCTTTTACTCTGTGACTATCCTCTCTCTCTATCACTCTATGGTTTTAGTTTCAAGTGAAAGTTAGGGCTTTTAATTTACATGATTATTTTTGAAGATCATTAGACTACTGATTGCTGAATTGTTACTTATAATCTACTGACTAGATTAGGGATTTTGAATTTTGAATACTGTTTTGATTGTGAGGGGCTTTCATTAGATGGTTCTGATTTCTTCAGTAGTTGCTAGTATGTGAAAAGCGTTGATTTTCATTTCCAATTGTATCTAATCGGGGTAATTTAGGTCTTTTTAATTTTTGTTTTTGTTATTTTAATGGTCACTAGATGCCCAGACACATGCAATGTGTGTGCAAGTTGAATATTATTCAATAATATATGAGAATTCCATAACAGTCAAAAAGGAGAAAAAAATGTTCTGCAAAAAGAATTGTCGTGGGAGCGACTAATTGAAGAAGTGAGGCGTTAATTGAAAAAGTGTGACCCTTTCTGACAGTCGTAATAGTGGGCATTTATGTAGAGCATTGGGGGAAGATAAGTTGTCTTTTTGACCTTTATGGTTTATGGGGTGATCAAGGTGGCTCAAAAGTAATTAGGAATGTTTTTTAAGGGTAAGTTAGGAATTGAAAAATAGACACAGTGGCAAAATTGGGAGACACCAAACTGGTATTCTCTCTTTATATATAGAATAGAACATAGAATATATGGAGAAATTTTTCAAACGAAAATTTTAGTTAAAGTTATTTAATAATGAAAAGGAAGATGGTAATTTCTATCCTCCTGTTCTTGGTTCTGTTTGATATGGTAGGAATTTTTAGTCTTTAGGAGTCTTTTCTGATTGGAAACTTAATTTTCCGTACATACCAGTATTGCTGTTAGGTCATCTTGAAGGTAGTGTGTCCATCTTGATTTTATTCTGTACCTTTCTTGAAAGGTTCCCTCTCGTTCACAAGTCTGCCTTTGTTCGATTGGGCATACTTTTGTCACAACAATGGGCGGCACATTCAATCCACAGATTCTGGCAGATAAGCTGTCCAAACTCAACAGTACACAGCAGAGCATCGAGAGTATCCTTTTGCCTCTACATTAATTTGTTCTCTATTTGGGTTTCTTTTAGAGATAAGTCATTGGCTATCATCACTTCTCTAAAGGGCTTATTTTGAATTTCCAAATTTGAAAGGTCGTTTGTCATTTTATTGATTTCATTTGTCGTTTCATTGCTTTCTAAGTGAGGATAATCTTTGTCATGAGTATATAAAACATAATAAATCAATCTGATGACATATGACACTTGTCTTGGTTATTTTGATGCTTCTAAAAACTTTGAATTTGGCAGTGTGGTATACAGTGTAGCTTTTGATTACGTTATTTGATCCTGTGTATTTGGTGGTGGTCTGTTATCCATCTTACTCATCAGTCTGCTGCACCAAATTCTACTGTACATGTTTTTAGGCATATTGTTATTGCATTCTATCAAGTGTTCTTAGATTTGTTCAAGTTTTATTCTTTACTGTTTGTACATCCCTGTGAGGTGTTATCCTTAACGCGATCAAGCTTTATCACATTGGTGTATTTTCCACATGTACAAGGCAAAACAGGTTGTTGAAACATGGGATAGGCAGTTTCATGGCTCACCACGTGAGCAGCGATTGGCTTTCTTGTATCTTGCGAACGATATTCTGCAGAATAGTAGGCGAAAAGGGTTAGAGTTTGTTGGTGAGTTTTGGAAGGTTCTTCCAGGTGCACTCCGTGACGTAATTGAGAATGGAGATGAAAGTGGAAAGAGTGCTGCACGACGACTGGTATTTTCTTCTAGCTCAGCTTGCTGCTTGTTTTATCATTTGGCTATACACGTGCTTTAGTTTTGCACATAAGCATATCTAAGAATATTGAATTGTTTAAGGTGGTGAAAAGTCTTTTGGACTTCCAAAGCCTTTTGCCATGTAAGTACGTGTTCACATTAGGGTGGTTGGATTTTAGTCCTTATGGTTGTGAAACTTTATAGCTAATTAGATTTTCTAACAAAATCACAAGGTGAGAAGAAAAACATTCATTAGCTTACGAGGGAAATTGTAGGTTCTTGGAAGGTAGTGATTTGGTCCTTCTACTCTAGATTTTTGTTGCCATTAGTCCTCTTGTTCCTCGAGTTGATATGCTGGGAGTTTCATCTTGCCTGTGTAGCATGTTAATATTAAAGTTTGTTCACCTTGAACGTGATGTTGTAGCTGTTGAGGAATAGTCTTCTACTTTGCTATTTTGCTGTAGAAAGATTTTCTTGGTAAACTTCATTTTGCCATTCATAATATACAAGCACAGTAATTTCTACGTGAACATCTTGTAGGATTATGTCCCTCCCCCCTCTCACTTTATTCCGTTGGTGAATATGTGCATATGTAAGCCTGTCTAGGCTTGTTTCTTCAATCACATTCAGTCTACAAACTTGTTTGTTTTATATTAAAATCTTACCTTTTGGTTTGGATATCATGCATTCCGTACCATTGTTCAGGACTTAGAGTGAAACATTGTTTGCATTGCATCCTTGTGTGTGCCTTTTGTATCCAGATCAACATTTGGGAGGAAAGAAAGGTGTTTGGCTCTCGAGGGCAGATTCTTAAGGAGGAGCTTGTGGGAAAGCACCTGGAAAATAGTCATACAAATGGGAAGCATTCAAATTCTAAACTGGTGTGTAATTGCTAACTTCTGTTCTGTGGTGATTCTGGTGAATTGGTCATATGAATGTTACTTTTACAGATATCATTTTTCAACCATTTTCTTTGCACAGAGGCCTTCTGCAGGAAATGCATTGGATAAAATAGTTTCAGGTTACCAAGTTGTTTATGGTGGTCAACTGGATGAAGATGCTATATTGGGCAGATGTAGGAATGCTATTAGCTGCGTTGAGAAAGTGGACAAGGAAATTGGGGCTGTTGCTTCGGGTATGTTCTTCTTGGTTACTGTTGCCAGAAGTGCAAAATATAGTTCTAATATAAGTTATAATGGTTGTAGGTTTTGGCATCCAATCTATGTGGATACGCATGACCTTTGTTGATGCTTTAAAGCATTTTTCATTCCCACTTTTCTTTGTAAATGCATAATCAAGGTCTTTCTAGTTTGAATTAGATTCCTGAGTTTTTAGTATTATTAGATTGGTAACCACCGGCTCATCTAAAAGTTTAAGCTATTAGAGAGGGAAAATTTTGTCATATATATATTCTCAGCACACCCCCTCACGTGTAGTCAAGTTTGAACACATTATCTATTGTCTGCTCTAATAACATAATCGATTGTTAACCACCAACTCATCTAAAAGCTTAAGCGGTTAGAGAAAGGATAACTTTATCATAGATACTCTCAACAAGTACTATTGAAATGTTGCTTGAAACCATGTTGAAGTTTTGCACTAGATTTGAGTTTATTGGCTAGTTCAGTATATTCTAAGCTTGGTTTTCTAACTTACAGTTCCCTCCCATTGCATCGTGCTTATGATACTTGCTTTGCTAAATCTTGTTGCATCTCTCTCCCTCTCCTACCCCTCTCAATGGTCTCTATTATCTTTATGATCATCAACACTTGACCAGGGAAACTCGACGGTTCGGGTGTTCTGGAGGAGCTTCAAGGGCAACATTCTATATTGAGAGACTGTACTGAGAAGCTTATGGCAGTTGAATCATCAAGAGCAAATCTTTTGTCTCATCTGAGGGAGGCTCTTCAGGAGCAGGTTGGCTGGCAAGCATATCTTCATCACTATACTATCTTTTTCTTTTTCTTTCTTTCTTTTTTATCATTTCTGATGGGAAGCTGCCATGGTTTTTGTTATCAGGAATTCAAGTTGGATCAAATCCGAGATCAACTTCAGGTAATTCTGTTGCCTCTTTGATTTGCTATCGCTGTTGAATTTTTGCTACAAGGTTTGGCAATGCTATAATTTCACTGTTTCCATTCAATGTGCCTTGTATGCAAAACGAGGTTATTGTCTTTTTCTTTGCAAATAGTTGGAACAAGACTAAGCACGTATTATTCTGTATGAATGAGTGTGAGAATACACACCATATCATGGTGAATTGGCTGTAGATCTTCTTATATGAAACTAATGAGTGTGAGAATACACACCCGATGTATGGTCCTTATTATGCAGATAATGTAACTAGTTATTAGCCCTATAATCCACCAATAGTTCATGGTGAGAGACAAACTAAAAAAAGGTTGGGTGTAGCTGACCTAATCTCTTGGCATTGATCTCATGAATTGATGCTTGGCACCAGATTATTTGAACTTAGGGCAAATATACGTAAGTTCTCAGCTTCCTTTTAGTTGTGCATCATTCAATGACCAAACGGAAAGAAATCTGATGAAAAAGTCAACTCGTAGCCCCAATAATCTTTCGTAATTTAATTAGATGGGAAAGTTGCACATAAAACCTAGCCAATACATAAACTTTAGTAAAGTGATCGATCTGACTGTTGTATGCAACCAATCAAGCTACTTCCCGATGGAAAACTAAAAGGTCAGTTTAGCTGCGGGTTGGCTTGTCTGGTCAAAGATAGAACAGAGGGTTGTTGAGTGTTGCATTGAACCTAGTATCAAGAGACATTATGTGGTTCTGGAGGTGAGCAAATGTTGAGAAAGAATACAATCAGTGACAGGAAAATAAGTGGTAAAACAAAAAAGAGGGGAACTAGATGGGAAGAAGAAAAACAAATAGAAGACTAGAAGAGAATTGCAGAGAGCAAAGAAGTGGAATTGCAGATAAAGAAGCGGGAAAAGAGAATGACGGAGACTGGCATTTATTCATACTTCAGTGGAATGTATTTACTATTTTCGTCCCTTAAGTTCTTGTTCTCTTAGATTCTTATAATCTTATTAAAGGTGCGGCATTCATCCATGCCCAGTCCTGACTATTCCGTGGCTCTTTCTTTTCTTGGCCTGTGTTGTTTCAGGCTGCCCAGTCCCGGTCTGAACAGGCCAGTAATTTGTGCAGACAGTTAATAGCCGAGCAGAGTATGAAGGAAACTCATACCTCCAGCGGGCCTCACAGTTTTACAGCAGGAAACGGAGAACAATCAGCTCCTGTAATGTACACACGGCAACTGCCTTTCCCAGAAAGCTCAGGAGAAGACCCCAAAGCTGCAGCAGCAGCTGTAGCGGCAAAGCTTACTGCATCAACATCCTCAGCTCAGATGCTAACTTATGTCCTCTCTTCACTGGCATCGGAGGGAGTCATTGGAAATCAGATGAAAGAATCTTCCAGCAATTACCCTTCTGAAAAAAGAACTAAGCTTGAGAATGACCACCCTGCTTACATTCCATCTCAAAATCCTCAACCACCACCAGTTCCACCCTATACGCATATGGATAGTGTCCCAATCACCACCCAAGAATCAAATTCAAATCAATTACAACCACCACCTCCATCATCTCCTCCACCGATGCCCCCACTGCCGCCGCCTATGCAGCCATTTCCAGTCCCTCAATTCACGCAGAGTAATTCTGGATCGATAAGTTTTCCGTATAGCTACGGTACAACACAACTGCAGCAGCCACTGCCTGTACCGGGTTACTCCCCCGTGGGCCCTCCTATGAATGTTGTTTCTCCGTTCATAGGTTCTCCGCCAAATCCCTACCAGAGTTTTCAAGGATCAGAAGGCAATTTCTATGGCCAACCAACATCATTGCCAATGGCACCAATCTCGCGGCAATAGAATTACCAGTTTTCATTGGTGCTCGAAATGAAGAAGGCATAGGTTGGTAGTTTTAAGGCATTTCCGGAGTTTATGGAGCTTTTTTGTTACAATGGGAGTCTGAAACTTTCCTTGAAATTGTGCCTTTTTTTATATCTCATAGGAATAGATTTTTCACTTAGTTAGCAGAAGTTTGTATCATGTTTCCCCTGTGTTATAGATTTATGTAGTTCAAAGTTTGTCAGATGGAGTATAACTAATTCTAACTATGTTGATTTCAAAAG
The DNA here is from genome assembly GCA_014822125.1 of Arbutus unedo. Taxonomy (NCBI): domain Eukaryota; kingdom Viridiplantae; phylum Streptophyta; class Magnoliopsida; order Ericales; family Ericaceae; genus Arbutus; species Arbutus unedo. The sequence goes on along the minus strand of JABCMJ010014103.1, from coordinate 17,452 downwards.
CTGTTACATGTTTTGGGCTGTGTCTTGTTACCTTGTAGTGTTATTATGAACTTGGCTACTTTGACCCTTTTTTTCTTTCGATAATTCATATTGTCTTGGTTAGTTTACGCCTATCTTGGTTAATTTCTGAGAAATTAATTTTACCATTTACTTAAGGATGGTCCATATAAAATCAGATAAAATGATGTATGAATTGTCCTCATGTGGCATTTTAAAATCCTTAACAATCCTATAGTTTTGTAAGGTTCATTTTGTTATTACTTTTCCCTTTAAATATCCATGTTCTGGTTTTCCTTTCCTTGTTAGTTAAAATAATTATATGATGCTTTAAGTCTATTCCATCTTGTAGATTTTCCATGCATACTGAATATGTGTTTAGGCATTTAGATAAAATGAGGCAAAAAATGTGAAATTTCATACTCTGACATCACAAAGTATGAGCTTATCGTCAAATATATCTTCTATTACAAAAGTCGATGATACTTTATATATGAATTTACGCTTTTAAAAGAACCACTAATTTAATTCCCATTAAAGAAGTACAATTGCTTTACCAATAATTAAAACTCATTTGGGAGATGTTTGGACATACCTTCCCAAATAATGTAATTTTCTCCTCTACTTAAATTTTATTCCTCAACAATTTTAAGGGATGTAGGTTCCGGATTCCAAGTGTTAGGTCACAACAAAAACAAGAATTAGAAGAATTACACACTTGAAAGAACAGACACATAGATTTACGTAGTTTCGAGTTAAGCAAATCGCTTAATCGTACGTTTACAGATTGTTGGAGTATGATGAAGGAAAAATCTAGATTATAGTTCGACTGCCTGTAGCCTTATGCCCAATACAAAAAAATTTAAAAAAATGCACAAAATTTAATTTCTGACATCACTTCATTTGGACACAACATGTCCTATCCGGACTCCAAATAATCAACTCTTGCTAAAAAACTTTGGACCACCTATCCGGACGAGAGGAGACGTACAGCGACCGGACGGGCCACTGGAAATTTGTCTTCACACTCAACACTAAGGTCTATCCTATAGTGGGTCCGAAATGGTAAGGGGTTCCTGTCCTCATGAGGCCATAATGCTGTTTGGCCTGTCTGTTGGGGGAAGTGTAAGAACATAAGAGGGTGGTGATGAAACTACCCCCATGTTCCTATCCTCTTGTGTGTGCATATATATATAGAGAGAGAGAGAGAAAATTTCTGTCAGCATTTTGAACTATTATTTGGATCAAGATTTTTCTGATAATATTTTGAGTTGATTTTTCGCGAGTATTCGTAAAAATATATTTTAAACGCATTGAACAGTTCGGATCATTAAAATTTAATCAGAAATAAAGAGTTTAAATATTGGTCTAATATTAGTATAAAAAAGTGTTGGTTCATATAGCTTTCTCCATATATATATATATATATATACATAGAGAGAGAGAGAGAGAGAATTCTAATGAGGGATTTTTTATTTAACTAAAATGAAGATCCCTCATTTCTTGATTAAATTTTGATGATGTTTTATTATATATAGAGAGAGAGTAAATTTCTAACACGTTTTAAACACATTAAACGGTTTGAATCATCAATTTTTATTAGAAAATGAGAGATTTTTATTTTAGCAAAACGAGAAATACCTCATTAGAGGGGGACTATATATGTATATGTGTGTATATATATATGTATATGTATATATGTATATATATATATATATGAGAGAGAGAGAGAGAGAGAGAGAGAGATTGTGACTGAGCATTGAGGGAGGCGTAGTGATTAGGATCCAACTAGTTAGGGGACCGAATTGGTTCGAGGCCACCGACCAACTTTATCTCTAACAAAATAACAGAATTTATGTATAAACCTTGTCGTAATGCTGTTTAGCTCTTGTCTATTAGACTACACTAATACTTAAATGATACAAAAAGTTGGTAATATTACACCTTGAATTTTTGTGAAATTTTATGTATGATAATTATTTTAATTTTATTCACAAAAATTTTAGGGTGATGGTAAAAGCCCGAGATTTAGGAATTTGTTTATTTTTATAATCTTAGGTTCAATTTTTTTAGTCAATAATTTTTAAAATCATTGTATCGTCTCGCATAAGTGTGTGAAACTACGAGAAATTGTAAGAATTAGTCCATAGTACACAGCATCATAATACTGTTGGAATTTAAGAAGTTTCAAAACTTTTTTAAATTGTTTAATTATTTTCCAATAGTCCCCATTTAAAAATACGTCTTTTCTTTTAATGAGTTACCATAAAAAATTGTGTCCTTGTCATGATCAAAAGGCATGTATAACTATTTGGCCTAATTTATTTATTCAAATTTATTTTTTATTTTTATTTTTATTTTTATTTTTTAGCATTTATTATTTTGACTTTAATATTTTGTAGTTTATTGGTTTATTTTAATAAAAAAATTTAAAAAATATAAAATTATGTTCAAAAATTAAAAACATATCACTAAATACGACAAATGAGCTAAAAAAACTATGTTTTTAGATTATTTTTATTTTTTTTGAATTTTTTTCAAATTTGGTCAATCATTTGTAACTTTTCTGAAAGCTCTCGTCGAGATGAACCAATAAACTACAAAAAGTTAATGAAAGACAAAAAATTACAAAATATTTCACATAAAAATAATTTTTTTAATAAATACCACAGTCCAAATATAAAACGTGAAGTATCTAACGTTTATTTCCACCAAAAATCAACTTACAATCTTCTCCTTCTTCTCTCTTGCTATTCATTTTAATTTCATATATTTTATGTATTATTAGACAATTTTGATACTATACTTTTGGTGAATACAAAAATTGATAAGACTTTATCATTATTTGACTTGTATCTTTGAGTTGTTAATTGATTGTCAATACTCTCACGTGGAGGAACAATAATAGTTTTAGAAAAAAGACAGCGTGTTTCTCTAAATTCAGGGGCGGAACCATGTTGGGGGCCGTGGAGGGCCCCCGAAACAAAATTTCAACTTTTTTTTAAACTTATGTATAAAAAAAATTAAAAATTAAAAATTATATAAAAAATTATATTTTAACCTCCCAAATTATATTCAATATTTTATTTTTTTTAAAAAAAATTCAGCCCCTAAAGTCACAATCCTAATTCCGTCCTTGTCTCTAATCACATATCATATTATCTCCTCTCTTTTTTTGTCTATTTATATAATTATATATATTATTTAGATATTGATAGTGCGCTTTATATGTTTTGAATAATTAATACAATAAAAACACCCTCGCATTATAAAAAATAAAAAATAAAAAATAAAAACAAAGGCCACGAAACAGAAGGATGCGACAAAATCCACCGTCACATCCCAACCAAACCCCACTACCAATTTTATATACACCTTTTTCTGCTATTTTAAGGAACTTTTTATTCGAATATTGTAGTTTTCGGATAGAAGAATATAGAATTTGACAGTGCCATTGAGGAGGCTTCTTAGAATTTTTCAGATTTTTTTTAATTTAAAATTGGGCCAGAGTTTTGAGACTTGTTCGAATGTCGATTTTAGAAAAATTTCAAAGAATTAATAGAGATTATTTCGGACACGATAGAAATTATGTTATAATTTATTTTATCTAAATAAATTTTAAATTTGAAATTTTAATTACTTAACTAACAACATTTAATTTGATTGATGTTAACGACAAGAGAAATAACTGCGTAATAGTTTGAAAGTTTGAAAAGTAGAAGATGCCAAAATAATTTTAAAAACTTTGAGGGGATATTGTATTTGTTGGAAACCAATATAATTCATCCAAATAATAAAAATGCACAAATATTTTTGGGGAACTAATTTTCACACATCCTGTTAGTCCTTTGCGTTCTTTTTTTTTGTTCTTATTATACACAAGTTACTGAAATATCTTTTTATTTACTTAACAAAGTTTATTTAACAAAAAATATTTCAGTAACTCTGTATAATAAAAAAAAAGAATACAAATAGACAAAAAAAACGTGAAAATTAAATCTTAAGAAGGAAGGGGGAGTAGTAACAAAACAACAAGAGTAATGTTAAGAACATATATGTTCCGAATAGATCCGTACACAGATATGTTTAATATAGTTGAATGTATATGAATACATGTAAATCAAACAATTCTAGATATATCTCTGTCCGAAATATATGTGTTTTTAGATTTTTGAAACATTAAAGAAAATCGTTAAATATATGTGTCGTTAAATTTTTCAAAGCGACAAGGAAAAGAGAGAGGATCAAGAGGGCGGGGGAAAAGGAAATTTTTTGAAACACAGATTATTCAGACATAAATGTGTTTAAAATCGTTGAATATACGTAAAGACAGATTATCTGGACAAATTATCCGAATATTAATTTGTGGTCTTAATATTACTCGAAAAAAAGGAGTCAACGAAGAGGGGGATGATAACGTCATGGGGTGATGAAGTGGTGATTTGAAGTAGTTGTAAAATTATAGTGTAAAAAAAGACCTTTAATTGAGGAACAAAAGCTGAGAAAAGCCGTCGTCATGTCCTCTGCTTTAACGGCTGATGGCATGGGCCATTAATAAAGCTTCATGTGTGCGTCGTCGTCGGTCTACCTTTCTTTTTCAGAGAGAGAGAGAGAGAGAGAGAGAGTGTTTGGAGTGCATATATATATATATATAGATGTATATATGGACCGGCAAGGCAGACAAACAGTGCAATTACATATGGAATTGCCTTCAAAAAGGATGGTCAAACTGGTACAGGAACATCCAATGTTCATCACTCTCACTTTACACCGTATATTGATTGATTGACCTCACTCTCTCTCTCTCTCCGTTTCTCTCTCTAGGTGTGACGCGGCGTCCGTACTCGCCGCCCACTTGCTCGCGTGTTTTTGGCCCTGAACTTTGTCCGGTTGAATTTACGAATCTACCACTCCTTTTTGGGGGATGGCATTGGTTCAGAAGATGGATAACTGGGCCCTGCTCCTTTTAGCACCCCCCTACCCTTCTTCCATACTACTTTTACCTTCATTCTCAATAGGGTAAATTCCACGGGATTTAGGGTAGTTGTAATTTTTTGTAGTGTGTGCAGTGTTGATAAAATATCGTAATTTTTTTTAATTTATTTTTGAAACTATACATCTTTGATATTATACATTTTAATAACAAATTACGTGATAAGTCAAAATAATATAGTTCCGAAGATAAATTTGATAAAATTACAACGTTTTATTCGCATTACACGCGCACTATAAAAAATTGCACTACAATCTCCTCAAATCTAATTTCACATACCTCCCTTGAGGTTTCTGATACAATTATTGTCATTCCCGCAACGTCTGACAATATCATTGTTTTTTCTTACTTTTGAAACTAATATTTTTTTCACTTCCTCCCGTTTAGTTTTTCTCATGACAATTTTCAAAGCATGAGTGATAATGTTGTGCATTTTGGTATGAAATTGATTTTAGAACTGTGAGACTATTTTAGGGAAAGAAATGTGAGTTGAGTTTGTTGGCTTGTTTCCCTTTTGAATAGAGAGAGAGAGAGAGAGAGAGAGAGAGAGAGAGATAATGGGTTGCAGGAGGAGGATGGAGGAGGAGAAACAGGAAATGAGGAATGAGAGAGAAAGTGAGTTGCAGTAGGAGGATGATGGAGAAAATGATTTAAATTTAACATTGTCACGAGAAAACTAAGGTGATGAGTGAAAAATATTAGTTTCAAAAGTAGGGGAGAACAGTGATATTGTCATAAGTTAAGGGGAGGACAGTAATTGTGTTATAAATCTAAGGGGAGGTACGTGAAATTTACCCTTTTGAACATTTGATGTGTAAATAATTAATTTGGTTGGATATTAAATAGGTGGCTGAACAAATATAATTCTTAAACTATTCATTTAATAAAACACAACGACACGGATTATTTTTATAGATGTTCATCAAATTTCAAAAAATTTATTTGAGTTTCAATTTTAAAAAATTTTAAAATTTTAAATTAAAATTTCATAAATAATAAAAATAATATTACAGTCCGTTAACCATCCATTCGATTAAAAGAAATTCTATTTACTTGCATGCATATTAATGCCCCATCAAATTGTTTTTTTTTTTTTTAATGTTATTCTCTTGGACTTGAGAGTAGAACAAGTGATCAAGTTAATGTTTCAAAATTAGAGTGGAATTTTATCTAGTTTGATTCGATTTATTCTGTTCGGATCAGAATTTTGGCGACCGGATCAGATTTTGGAGGCAATAATTTAAAATTTTCAAAAATCAGATATGAGGCGAGTCCATATGCGACTTCAATTCCGTTCCGTTTTTATATGTACAAAATGTATATTTTTATCATTATAAGTACTAAATATATGGCTTAAGGTAGGGATGGAGGTTGGAGGTAATTCTCCGTTTGAGAAACGAGACGAGTATAGAAGCGGATGTTAAGTTTAGAAATCGAAGCTAGAAATCATCAAATTCGTTCTTGATTTGCTCGGTTTGTACCATCCCCATTTCGAAATTGCGTTGGAATCCATAAAACAGAATTTGGAGGCATCATGAGAAATTAGGGCTTGAGATGAGCAGCCTCCATAACTGTAATCCTCACGAAGAATGATAATTGGCTGAAATGCAGCAGTTTCAAAATTAATGGCGGGGCTAGCTAGTGGAATGACGTACACAGAAGTGTGAAATTATCGGAGTGAGAGTCGAATTCCTCGCCGACAGGGATATCTTCACAATCTACAATAATGCCTTACAACAAGCATTATATCACCGTAGCCGTACCATTACCACCACCCGCATCATCCAACGCCGGAACAACTCCGACCAGCGCATCCTATAATATCCTTCTCTTTTTCTTCACCATCTCTCTCTCTCTCTAGGCATATGCACATCAGTATATACTATATACGTGTGTATGTTATATAGGATATGTTTCTAATGAGAGGTTTTTCGTTTTGTTAAAATGATAAATTTTTATTTTTCTGATCAAATTTTGATAATTCAAATTTTTTAACGTGTTTAAAATATATTTTTAAAAATATGCGTGATAAATCGGCTCAAATAAATACACGAAATAACTTAATCCAAGCAGTTCATAAATGGTAACATGAACAATTTTATAAGAAACTGATTGGATTAAACTCTACTTGATAATATTTTGAGTCGATTTCTCGCCGGTACTCTTAAAAACTTGTTTTAAATACATTGGACGATTCAAATCATTAAAATTTGATGAGAAAATGGATGGTCCTCAACTTAGCAAAACGAAAAATCTCTTATTAGAAGCACACGCGCTCTCTCTCTATATATAGTATATATGTGTGTGTGTATATATATATATAGTTTTCTTTTAATAAGGGATCATTTATTTTGCTACGGTGCAGACCTCCTATTTTCTGACCAAATTTTGATGATATGAATAATTTAATGTGTTTAAAACATATTTTTAAGGGTACCGGCAAGAAATTGTCTCAAAATAATATCGAGAAGAGTTTGATCTAAACAGTTTTTGATAAATACTGACAGAAACAGTTTTATGAAAAATTGAATGGATCAATCTTTTTCGAATATTATTTTCAACTGATTTCTTACGGATACCCTTAAAAATATGTTTTAAACACATTAAACAATTCGAATTATCATAATTTAATTAAAAAATAAAAAATCCGTATTATAACAAAATAAAAAATTCGTTATTAAAAGCTATCTCTATATATATTTCCCTCAGCCTTGCATGCCTCTCCCTCTTGCTGAATCCGAAAAAGGACCCTATACAGTTCCAAATACCATAATTGGGGGAGTCAGTTAATTACTTCTCTTTTTCATGACAAGTATCATCCTTGTACGGATTTTCTCTTACTTTTTCAACTTAATTTGGATTTTTGCGTTTTCCGATTTGGCTTTCTCCTCTTTTTAGATTTAGACCTCAGAAAATATTTCAGTCTTCCAAAAATTTTTTTGATGGTTTTGATTCGCTTAAAAAACTCTCTTGCAAAATGTATAGACCAAGATAAGCGGTCGAGATGTGAATGCTCTGCATTTCAAGTTTGAGCTGCAAAAAATTATGTCCTTTAGGGGCCGATTGGATGAGAGATTATTTTTAGAGGATAAGTTACTGAGGGGGGATAAGATAAGAGAGGGTATTATTTTTAAATAATTGGCCCACATTGATGTGATGTTTATAGAGGGGGTGATAAAAAATAAATAGTTTGGATGAAGTATTTAAAAAAAGGAATAAAATAGTACTTGATTTGGATGGAGGATAAAATTGTAATAAGGGAGAGGGGGTATTATTCTTGGATAATACTCGGGGATAATTTTTGGGCACCCTCTCCCCGGTCCAAAAATTATCCTCCTCTATCCCTCTTAGGAGGATTATTTTTGGAGGGGTGAAAAATTATTCCCCTGCATTTTTACCATGCTAAACATGTCACATCGATTCTTTTACCCCCCAAAAATTATCCCCCTTCCTTTTCCCCATCCAAACGGGTCATTATTTGCAAAATTAATCACTTTTCTTGGTAAAGATTGTATCTGTACATATATTATATATATGTCATCATATAGGTTATATAAAACTGGAAAAACTTATTCAGTCCTCCTCGGATATGTAGTGTGCTAGTGGCACGGTCCTCTCTCGCTATATATTTATGTGGGATCAGTACAAAATATATAAATATTACATTAATTTATGATGACGAAAAAAATTGAAATAATATGAAATGGTGCCAAAGAAGGACTAAATAATCACTCTATATAACAGGCATGCATTTTGATCACCTGTATATCTTGCATAATTTTACACATAAATAACAGGCGAATTTTCTTGATCACAGTTAGGGGATAGGGAGCATCCATTGCAAGAGTATTTGTCGTGTTCCTCAAAACCATTATCGATTTTCAATTAATTTAATTTTTTTCTTTTATAATTTGCACAATTTAACTTACAAAATGAACGGTTTCAATTGTTGAATAACTCCACGTTAAGTCATATTTTGTATCCCGTCAGACTCGGCATTTTGATTGGAGAAAGTGTGCCAAAAGAATTATACATATATAGCTACTGTGGAGTCCTGAATTTGGTGGATCATTTTCTAAATTATTCGCACTGAAATTTCGTAATTTGAACTGAAAAAGAAACAATCACTTAGTGCCATCTGGCCTAGGACATGAAGATGGAGGACACTTCAAGGCTAAAGTTAGTTTGATGTTGAGATGATTCTAATTGAAGGGCACTAGAGAGTACTATGACATAGGCAACCTCGTGTAAAGTGCGTCTTTAGTCAACTTATACATAGAACTTTTACTTGTGCCCCAAATCAACATATATGCTACATGTACTATGACGTTAGAAATAACTATTTTCATCTCTAACGTCACGCCCAATGCGCCGAGTGTTAAGATGTTGTACTTCATGTGCCCGTGTCGAGCACCTGACACCCATGTGGAATGGTAGAAAGTTGAGTTTTTCTGTGTTCACGCCAATTACTCTTTGTTTGGCACGACCCGAACACTGGTAGTGCGCCCAAAGATGGGCTTGTTACACATGTACAGCATGCGGCGCCTTTGCAAAACCCTCGATCCAACCCAAAGTTGGGGAAGACTAGGTCAAGAAGACAAACCATGATACGGGTGTGGCGGGAGTCTTTGATCCAGCTAATGTCAAATTCAATTCGAAAGTGTGGACTTCACCACGATTTATATAAGATACACTTACCGGCTACCGCTACTACAAAAAGTAGAGTTCTTGATATAATTGAACTAATAAATTAAAATTTTAATAACTTGACTAACGACGATTGATTGATTGATTGATTGATTGAGTTCACCTCCCATGCGACACTAACGATGAGTGAGAGAAGAGAATGTTTTATCGAGGAAATCTTATATCTTTTAGTAAACATGCACTTCAAGAACAAAAGTAAGAGAAGTCGGAATAATTTCTAAAAAACTACAGGCAGAGTTAAAATATTTCGCATAATTGTCAGGGGAGGTTAGTGTAATTTATTCATATAAAATATATTGAATGTTCCTGACCGGAATCACGTTACTAAATAGAACAATTATTGATAAAATACCCCCCAATCTTTTCAAAAAGAGGGTCAAAGTGGTCTGAATAGTAGTTAAAAATGCTAACATGCGCATGAGGTCACGTCGAAAAAGAACAACAAAGAAGAAGGTTTTGGGGATGCCCACGTTCCTGTCCAAACACTTTTGGGATCAAAAGTAGGCCCCGACAAAAAGGACGCAGACAGCCGTCTGATTATCCAACCAACCACCCTCCCTCCCTCCTTCTGAAAAAGCCTGCGCCTATTGTCTCTCCCTTTCGTTACTCTCACCTTACACTTACAACTGCACACATTCAAATATAAATGTGTTTAAAATTATTTTAAAATTCTTTAAAATAATATACGTCCACATAAATTGAAATAATTTTGAATACTTATTTGTTCGGATAAAAAGTTGAGTTCCTAAATTTTCTCTTACAATTTTGTTCACCTCGAACAAACTTTTATTCATTTTCACTTATGTGCATCTACCGCGAAATCTGAATTCGATAATTGATGGTACTTTAATTGAACTTGAAGGGTATAATTATATGAAGAATCCAATTAAATTTTATATCGATCATCGCCTTGAGAATTAGTGTGAAATTGATTGATTGGGCTCAATGCTCACCGACAAATTTCCATCCTGATCAATTGAAGCCCATTTGAGACCACACCCTATGTACAGACCGATTGAAGGAAGTTTCGCAGTATTTCTTTTAAAGAGCATAATTATGTACTTAAATAGAGGAGATGATGGACTGATGGAGAAAATATATCCTCCATGTTAGGAAATTAACTCATTAAATTCCTCTTATATAGATTTTATAAATACATTGCCCTATCATTTACAAGGTACATATATTTTTCCGTTATCTAAATACAGAGAGTCTATATAACCCGATTACTTTGATCGTTAGAGGTTCTATGGTTAAAAACACCCTTGGTCCTTGGACTGGTTTTGCAAGTATCTTCGTGGAGTTCTCGGATAAGTCATTTGAATTTTTACAGGACCCTCGTGGAGCTCAAGAATCAATCGTCGAGTTTTTGGCATCATCAAAATTAATTTCATCAATTACTACAAAAAAATACAGCTCAATTGAATATCGCTGAATGATTTACCTAAAAATCAATTTTTTAGCCTGATAATTAAAAGTTTTGAAGTAAAAAATAATATTTTTAAGCCAAGTAGTTACTGATATTCTATGAAATTGGAATTCTTTCATGAAATCTTAAAAAATTAGTCTAAACCATAGTTATCTACCGTATCGGGCTCATAACAGTACTAGTCCATTCTTGTACCATTTTGGTTATCGTACGGGTTTGTTCTGACGTGCTCTAGTCGGTACCCTACCCGATTGTTTTTTTCTTTTTATTGATGATTTTTGGATAATTACACATTCATTACTTTTTAACGATAGACTCAATATGATACATCGGTACACTATCAATAATAAAAATGATTTATTTATCTGTACGAAATTGATAATTTTAATTTAAACAAAATAAATAATTTCGTGAATTTTTTTCAACAGCCAAAGGTAAATTACACAGGAGTAAACAAAACTGGACTCCCCCTCGTCACTGGTCTCTGGGCTTCTCGTCAGCGCTTTTAATGAGCTTTAAAGCCTGTTTTGATGTTTACATTTGTGTATCTCTCTCCCTCTAACATGTAAAAAAAGATGAAAATTCTTCCATTTATTGTAGATTTCAACGGATTTCCTATATAAATGAACGATTTCTCAAATCAAAATCATCATATATATTTGTTCATTTGTTTGACCATAACTGAAATAATTGCGAGAATCACACTGATTCGATTCCATTAAAAATCATTAAGATAGGGTTTGAATTTCTAAAATTTTGTTTTGATTTTCAAAATTTCTAGGGTATTATAATATATGGATAAAAATAAACTCATTATGAAAAAAATTCATAAATTGACACAATTTTCTAATCTTTGCTCGATCACATCACAAAAATAATTAAATAAATTCGATACTTACCCCATTTTAAAAAGGGTGTAAGTATTAAAAGGGAGGAAAATCCTATTAGTTCCTACATTTGGAATATTATTGAGCGGTTTTCTCGAGCAGCGCCGCATACTATTTAGTCATGTATATTTGGCATAATATTGTTATTATATTATTAGATTATGTTGTTTATTATAGAACTTAGTTTAGTTTAATTCATTAAAATAAATTATTCAAGGTGTGTGTTGACCGCATTAAATACATAATTTGGTTTGACTTGGGAGAAAATTACATAGAATGACGGGAATGCTACTGAATCATGCCTTTAAGTGAGGGATAAACTCATCCTTTCAGTTGCTATACCGATAGAGATGGATGACGTGTACTGCTTATTTGATCAATGTATAATTTAGTCCAAATAATTAAAGGGTTGATTAATGGTCCCGAAATAAAAAAAACAAGCCAATAAAATCCTATGTCAAATAGAGCCTTAATACTAATATGCATCACGTAAATCTTATTTACCTAATTCTAAATGTTACATAAATATGTGGTGAAGAAAGAAAATATTAGGTGAGCACCCAACAAATAAATTCTCTTACACGACATCATATCCACGACAAACAAATTACATGACATTATATTCACAAGACTATTAAGCAAACAAATTATAAGGCATTATATTCACAAGACTATTACACGTCAAACAAATTCGGACTTTAAAACAAACGAACACTTAAGTTCAACTACTTTGTCTACTTGTCTATTAGCATCTTAGTTTATGACTAAGTAGAAACAAATACTATTCAGAGTTTTTTTCCTTAATTCAAATAGGAAAAAAATAAGGTATTATTATAGTTATAAGACGAGCAATGCATGTGTGTGTGTGTATATATATAACTACAATAATATATTCATCACATGGGCAACTCTCTCCCTCCCCTCTCTCTGTCTGTCTGAAGTCTGAACTCTTTCTCTTGCATGCGGTGCGTACTGTGTATATCTGTGTAGCAGACCAACTTTTATGGACATAGACCAACTTTATTATCACAAAGTATCGCCATATCTCAAGTTTATTTCAAAAAAGTAATTCTCCTTCTCTCTCTCTCTCTCTCCACTTCTATCCCTTTATAAATAACCACACATCCCCTCGCTAACTTCTCACTCCTCCCTCACACCACCTCATACCAAAACAGCAAAACTCCTCCCACATTCCCACCCTCTTCCATTCCCACCATGTATCAAACAGAGTCATGGGGTACCTATTTCCCAGCAACAAGGAGCACTAACACCATCTCCTCCGACCCGCTCGAGCGGATAGAGAGGATGGCATCCGAAAACGCGGTGGTGATATTCAGCATAAGCACCTGCTGCATGTGCCACGCCATCAAGCGCCTCTTCTGCGGCATGGGGGTGAACCCCACCGTCTACGAGCTCGACGAGGACCCTAAAGGCAAGGAACTTGAAAAAGCCCTCACGGTGCTCCTTGGAAGCTCTTCCGCCGTCCCCGTCGTTTTCATTGGCGGGAAACTTGTGGGGGCCACGGATAGAGTCATGGCTTCCCATATTAACGGCTCTCTGGTCCCACTTCTCAAGGAGGCTGGAGCTCTCTGGCTTTGACTGTAATCTTTTAATTACCAGTAACTTTTTATTTCCCTTTTTCTCTTGATGCAGTTTTAGAGTGAGAGAGAGGAAAAAAAAAAGAGGGAAGTAATTAATTGTTATTAGTGGAATTAATTAGGTCAAGAGAAAGAGGAGTACTGGTTCCGTTAATAATTTTAGTTTTTTTTTTTCTTTTTGAAGTTGTACTTTTTCAAGATAATAATAAAATATTTTCATCCATAATTTTTTTATGGATGAAAGTGTTTTATTTTTTATCTGAAAATGACATAACTTTTAAAAAAATTAAAATTATGGGACGGAATGAGTAGTATTTTGACTAGTGTTTTTGGGGTAGTTTTTTTTTATTTTTTATGGTTGTGTGTTGGTTTGGTGTTTTTATCAGCTGTGGGTCTGTTGTTGCTTAGTTTGGTTTGCTTTTAGTTTCTAACCAATGGGTGAGACAGAAATGTAAAAGGCTCCCTTCTCTGTATAGAAAGCAAGGCCAAAATGGTTATTTCAATTGTGTTTAATTTAATTTCCATTTGTAGTTTCTTAGGTTTTGTTTTGTGAACTTTCCGTAATCTTTAGGTTTGTCCGATCGTTAATTTCAAGACCCCGAGAAACTAGTCAACATTAATTTGGGGATAATTTCAGAATCAATTGGATAACTCAGATACCTCATCTATCAAAAACAAAAAGAACATTCCATAGTCTTACCGACTAATTATTTAATACTCGTGGTGTTACTTTTGTGATAGTTTCGGCTAATAAACCATTACAACTCATATTATTGAGTCACCTCTTGTCTTTCAGTAATCTAATTACGGAAATATGTATTAATATGTCACTCTTCAAAATTGTCGTTATATGATTTATTAAGAACGTCACGTGTAAAGACACGTGATACTTCGGAACCATTTAATAATTACTCAGTCTTTAAAATGCTTGAGACAAAAGGGGAGAAAGAGTAATTGTCAAATGTACAATTTTAAAATACTGTACGCATGCTAGCTTTTGTCACGTGCATCAATCAGCAAAATTAGAAGTGGTATAGTGGTATTTGGTGGGCTTCAATTTGCTCGACTTGATCAATACTGCTATCGCAAACGAAGACACCTGGATTAGTTCCAGAAATAGATGGCTCCTTGGCTATCTATTATAAAACATTCAGAATATAAAAGTCGGATACATGTGGCGTGGACTCGTGTAGAATTGCTCTCAATGTCGGAAGAGAAAGGTAGGAGATACATGGTTATTGACAACAAAATCAGAAAGAATATTCAAGTATTTTCTATCTAGCCGAAGCTTCATAATGGGGTTTTAGATCTCTGGTCGATATGAAAAAGTGTCTTCCCATCTATCGCCATGAGGTGTGCTCATAGTGTGAATTTAGCAATGGCATGAATAACCTCTTTTTTCAACCAATTCCCTTTTGATCCAAGCATCTGATTCGTCTATATGAAATGGTGAAAGTCATTTTTTTAGCATAAACTAATATGTTAATTGAGTTTATGAGTCACCTATCCTGACCTTCTAACATGTTATTCTGATCTAGACTCCTTATTAATTCAAGCAATTCAGATCTTCTTTCGAATCAGCATATAATACGTATTTAAAAAATAATTCTTTTTTGTCTAATTTTTCTTTTCGCATTTCCCTCCATGAGTTAAGGTATGCCAATCTTGTTATAGTTGTACATTCTCAAATATCTAATCCAAACATACTCAAATACCAAAGTTTCAATATTGTGCTTTTGTAGGTAATATTGCACCTTTCAAATGGCAATAATCTTAAATAACTATTGACTCTTTCATTTTTAAGTTTATTTGTCCTTTTCTCCATTTCACACTTTATCTTGTCGCGAGGGGGCGAACGAAGTGGGTATGTGCAGGTCCATGTCACCCTTAGTTCGTGTTTAATACGATTGAAATTATTAATGAAATGAAATTATGAACATGGGAGATGAATTGTTCTTCTATGTTCTCGTTTTGCATGGGATTAGAGCGTGAAATATTTAGTACCATGTTTGTTTTGTCTATACGAAATTTGTATCAAATCAATGATTTTTGCCTTTACCCTTACATGAGACATTATATAATGAGAGAGAGAAAAAGGGCATTTTTGTAGATTTTTGAATTAATAGTAACCCCCACCCCACGTAGTCCTAAATCATTTGGTCAAATAAAATAAAAGATTAAGGGTCCCATGAAATTGAGAGTCAAATCCCATCCTCCAACCCTTATATCAAATATAGGGTAACTTAATCTTTTATACATTTTTAGGTAGTTAATAAAATTTCGTCCTTATTAAAAGAAAAAATTTCATCTTAAGCCCTCCAAACTTTAAATAATTTTGTATTTAACCTTGAATTTGTAAAAGTTTTGGGGTCCGTTAGTGCCTAACTTCCTCTACTTCTCCCCTTTGTGGCACTTTGCAAAAAATCAAGAAACAATAAGGTATTATCGAAATCCCTTCAAATTATTGACAATTTAAATTTTTTCCCTCGAAAATTAAAAGAAAAAATTCATCTTAAGCCCTCCAAACTTTAAATAATTTTATATTTAACCTTGGATTTGTAAAAATTTTGGGGTCCGTTAGTACCTAACTTCCTCTACTTCTCCCCTTTGTGTCACTTTGCAAAAAATCAAGAAACAATAAGGTATTATCGAAAATTTCGCTATCAAAATAGAGTAGGCTACAAACACAATCTACGTGAATAAATTCGAACACGTCTGTCTCCGAAATTATCTTATCTACGTGAATCCCCTCTTTTATTTTGTAGACCTCACGTGTATCGAATGATTTCGAATAAATCTGTGTCCAGATTTATGCACGAATGTCTATATTTGTAAACTTTCTCTTCGAAATATCAGAATTGCAGTGAAGTCCTAATTGGTAAAAAGGCAGGCGATTGTGGGGATGACTGAAATCGAACTAAATTGCAAGGTCCAGAAGGGTACAAACCCCACATCAATTGCTTAAAAAGTGGTGGTTAATAATCGGCCTTTGTTTCGAGGAGTACAATCTATGCAGTATGGGCCAGGGCCATGGGCCCCTCCCCCATGTGGGCTGCTGTCGGTTTTTCCTTTTTTAATTGTCCAGTACTCACGCTGTTTACTCTCTCAGTACTTCACTAAATCCCTTCGCTTCCGCTCTCGCTCTCGTTTTCGCTTTCGCTTCTTGTTTTACTTTCGCATTTTCATTTATCGCTCTCGTAAATTTTAGCAGTTTAGAATGTTTTTAAAAAACACTTTTACGCTTACAATCTCGCCCGTGCTTGCACACACACACACACATACGGATAAAAATAAAAGGAATTTTGAATACGGATTTCAAGTTCGAAAATCGAATAACGAAATGATTAAATTTGTTTCCGATCAGCCCGTTATGTGAGTTAGATTATCTCTAAAGGTCAATAAAATTTTGTCCGATCGTTGATTTCAGTGTCTCAATGATTAATCAGTATTAAATTGGGATAATTTCAAAATAAACAGAATACATTGATTATAAATAAATTAAAAAAAAAGAAGTGAGTTAGCTTACGCCACCCTACCGTCATCCAATCTAATGGCTTCCGTACCTGTCCCAAAAATGGCCATGTCACGTTGGAGTGAACGAGGCCCGAGGATAATGGTCCCAACCGATTACGTGATTTACGGATCTTTCGAAAGCCTTGCTTTATTCTATTTGATTCCTTTTTTTTTATTTAGAAAGATCCTCTTCAATATTTAGAGAAATTCCGTGCGATGGCATTTTGCATGTCAAGAGTATTACACACACATTACTTTTGCACATCACTTAAAATCACGTCGTTTTGTGTTTATAAAGACCCAAATGTGTTTTAAGCGATGTGGGTCA
>JABCMJ010014098.1:0-12579 GCA_014822125.1 Arbutus unedo | reverse complement strand
ATACTTATATATATATATATATATATCATTTATAAGTACATATTATCATATACATTAAATACATGACGAGGGGTAAAAATGTCTTTTGACAATTTAATACATCATTTGATTGTCTAACATATCCAAATTAATCATTCATCCAATCAATAAACTATTTAACACACTATTCTTAAAAATCAAATTAATATGGGTCACTCCGTTTTATTTAACACATTAAACTATTTAATACATTCTCTTTATTTAACACATAAAAAATTAATGTAGCATCCAATGGACCCTTAGTTTCTATAAGGAGAGGCCCCAAACCTCTTATCATGGTTTTTTAAAACAACAATAGTGGCAACCCATCTAGTAGGCCTACAGTTGGGCCCACTTTTAATATCAATCAGATATTAGTAGGTAAAGTATTAACTTTACTTTTACAAGATTATTTCTTTCGACGAAAAAGTTCAACTGTGGAAATAAATCTAAAAGAAAATAAAAAATACTAATTATTATTTATTAGACGATGAATAATATGTAAAAAATATATCAATCTTTATAAATTATGTATTAATATTTGTATTTATTTGTCTTTATATATATATATGTATATATATATAGCAAAACCCAATAAAAAATGGCCAGATTGCATAGGTGCACTCCTCAATAGTTTACGAATTTGGGCCCAGAGGTTAAAAAGAAATGAAGGGGCCTATTACTTCACAGTAAAAGCCTAATCATATGGAATTCCCCAAACTCTGCCTCTGTTTCACGCACAGTTGCCTGGGGTATTGGTGTCATGGATTCGACCCAAAACGAACACGCACGCCACGTGACCCTTTTTGGAATTAACAATCCTAAGGACAATTTATCTTTGTCCTTTTGCGAGTGGTCTTTCCAATATTACTATTATCTATAGAAATAAAAAATGATACACACATCATTTTTACATATTATTTTTGTATATTATTTAAAACTACGTCATTTTATTTTGAGAAAAAATTATATTTGTTTTTGACCCATATTGCTCAAAATATATTTGGGTCTTCTTTAACACAAAACGACGTCTTTTTAAATTATGTGTAACAATAATGTGTAAAAATGATGTGTATATAGCACTATTGTATAGAAATATTGACCGTGAATCCCTGATACACAAGGATAGTATGAAACACCGACACTATAACATTTTTATTTTTTTTAATAATTAAGATATTCCGTCAGTGTTGAATTAAGTTGAGATAAAATTTGAGAGAGTCTCTACTTAATGACCGACTAGTTCTCATGGCCCTCGATGGAAACGACCGAATAAATCCCTTAGTGGCCCCAAGTTTTAAGTTGCCGAGTTTCGATCGCAGGGCATCCGGATTTACGATTTTGTATACAAGCCTTAGCTTGCACAATTTATATAACTAGCGAATTATTCATGTCAACCGCACTCCCCGACTAAAATATTTATTTATTTAGAACCTTAAGAGATCTTCAAATTCATTCCACTTATTTACCCCATAATTTAGCATCATCCGGGTATATGAGAGTGTGGAACCGATGAGGGAGGGATACTGCGGCGGTTGCAAGGGAGGGTGAGGTCTTGATGGTGGCTTGATTTTATGGATCTAAAAATAGAGAAAAATATTCAACAATTGTGGAAAAAATAAGATAAAACATCACAGAGAGAATGGGAAAATAGTAGAGAGAACTTAACAAGAATAGAAAAGTTTATCTGAAAAAGATGTACACTGATCGTAATTATATTAAATGAATCTCAATTGCTATTGTAAAAATGTGTTTAGAGGGTCTCACGTCGTCTTTTCTTATAATACAGATGTATCAAATAAATAAAGGCAAAAAAAAATAATACACATAAATATGAAAAGAAAAGAGCATAAATATAAGGATTAAATTATATAAAGTAAACAACGTGATCACTCAAACAAACTAAGTTAAATAATGATTAATTCGGAATCTCTAGTGAACAAAAAAGTTAAAAGTTATTGAAACTATTAACTAATGCTATCAAACTATATTAAAATAGATTATTGTCTATACATAAGTGACTTACCAAGCCAATCGATTCCATTAGTGAAAAAATAACTGATGCAAACTCGGTAGTGTTACACATGCTTAGCATATAATATAGATAAATAATTATTCATTTAATATTTAATCTCGGTTCAAAGGATGACAATGGTTGTTGATCGGTTCGATCTATTTCCTTATCTTTCCATAAATTGTATGTTTGTAATATTAATAGGTACAAAATCTTGTGAATTACCGTCACTTAGGTGTCTTGTGTTATTTCTTTTGAGTAATATAAATTGAAAATGCTCTTGTTAACACTATTTGAGACACAATTCGCACATTGCAAAATACTCGTTACTCGGACATTTTTACCCCTGACCGTGAACCCATAGTTAGTAACCGATTACAATAACAATACATAACATCATCATTTTATGTACGTTGTCACTTTTCTTTGAACTAACGAGTTTGGAAAAGTTGCGCGGGAGAAGTGATAAAATTGTAGTTTGACTCAACGCAACACATTTTTAACGTATTGATTTGACTGATAGATTTTGTGAAGTGGTTTCTTTGGAAAGTAATGTTGGGTTAAACAATTCATTGCCGCCAGCCCAACGGCTAAAGACGACGATCCAAAGGCCATCATTTTCTGATTCTTCGAAATATTGAGAGAGTTTGCACTCCTAGAGAAGGTCAATGTGAAAGGGACTGCCACTCACAACGGTTACCTGGGACAAGGTCTCTACAATTTGGTGGAGATAAAAGAGCAATAAACTCGCCTGATAAAAGCCTGTTACGCAAATAAATATGTAGTTATCCAAACACGCCCTCTGACCCAAGCGTACAAACACTCCCCCACCTACTTGTGAAGGAAATAATCGTTTGACATTTTCTAATTTATTTTAAAAAGTGTTCACATTTTAGGTTACTTGTAACTTTTTAAAATAGTTTGTGTACAACTTTCTCTTAGAAAATTAGAAATAATCCCATTTAATATCTATGGTGACCGATATGTTGCACCAGACAAAAATAACATATTTTCGAACAAGACGAAATTGGATTAGTTTTCACTGCAGCTTGCTATTTCATTTTACAAGAATTGTAACTTTTTTGACATCCAGCTTTGAGAAAGTTAAGGGACTGTTTAGAGAGAAATGCCTATTATTGGGTGTTGGTAAAATAGAATATTCGGTTTCGAAAAATTGAACCGGAAAGTCAATTATGTAAGTCAAGTCAGTAAGGTAGTTATATGAGTTAGAAAATACAGAAGAGGGTGACTTAGAGAAGATTTCTTCTTAGTTGGCTTTGGAAAAATCCCCTCTTTCTCGGAAGCGCTGAAGGCACGAGAAAAAATTCACTTGTTTGCTTAATGATTCGTACTCAAAAGTGTATTTATTTCTCGTTAAAACTCCTTGAAGGGACTGTTTAGAGAGAAATGCCTACTATTGGGTGTTGGTAAAATAGAATATTCGGTTTCGAAAAATTGAACCGGAAAGTCAATTATGTAAGTCAAGTCAGTAAGGTAGTTATATGAGTTAGAAAATACAGAAGAGGGTGACTTAGAGAAGATTTCTTCTTAGTCGGCTTTGGAAAAATCCCCTCTTTCTCGGAAGCGCTGAAGGCACAAGAAAAAATTCACTTGTTTGCTTAATGATTTGTACTCAAAAGTGTATTTATTTTTCGTTAAAACTCCTTGACTTGCATGCGTTTATTGTCTATAGATTGCATTTTATGTGATTTTATCATTTAACGCATGTTTGAGCTGTTAGTGTGCAAATAAAGTATTAGGCAGGGATTTATGAGATTTGGAAGTTCACGGAAAGCAAGTCAAGAAGTTGGAAGTAAAGAGAAAAGCTTGGAAGGCAGAATGTCCAATTACCGGTAGTGAATGCAGTATTACCGGTAGTAGAAGACACTGACTTTTGAAAATTTAAGACAGAACCTTCAATTACCGGTAATAGATACTGAATTACTGGTAATAAAGTGCATTTGCTGAAGAACAGAAAAACTACAGAACCTACAATTACTAGTAATAGGTACTGAATTACCGGTAATAGAGCGCACTGCCTAAATTTGCTGAAGAAGATAAAAAATACAGAACCTGCAATTACCGGTAATAGAGTGTAATGTCCGAAATTGGAGAAAAGCTAGAATTACCACAAACGAACATGTATTACCGGTAGTATTACCGGTAATTGGCTGCATACAGGATTTCCCTTATCTTTATTGAGATAAGGATTCTCTTAGAGGTTATCTTTATCTTTTTGTTAGGAGAGAGATCTATTTAAGAGGATTTTGGCTAGGATTGGAAGGCAGCTTATCATCTTATTTTTGCAGTCAAGTTTAGGAGAATTTTACTTTTGAGAGGGATTGTTAGCAAACATTGAATTTTTATTATTCTATTCAATTTTCATCTTGTTCTTCATTGCTTTTTCTTTTATTTTTCATGGATTCTATTCAAACTATGAATAGCTAATCCTCTCAAGATTCGGTTCGAAGGTGAAGCATCGAACCGTGATTCAAGGTAAATCAATCCTCGTATAAATTCTTAAATTCTGATATCGTTTTATCAAATCAAGTATTATTTTGAAATCAATTGAAAATTTTGTAGGATTTTTGCCTGCGTGTAGACAATCTTCATTGGCACACGCAATTCTTAGACCTCTACAAGGTTTTGATTTGAAAATCATATTTTTCTATCTTATTTATAAAACTTTGAGGATTGAGTTATCACGAGTCACGGTCGATGTGAATCCCGAAAACTGGATCTTATCTTCATTTAATCAGTATTATTTAGTTTTTGCCTAATATTTTCACAAAATCATATTTTCCAAATCTTCTACTTCTCTCTACTGATAAACTTTTAAAACACTCATTCCCTGTGGATTCGACTCCGGACTTCCGAATTTATTATGCTACAACCGAACTCCTAATCTTACGCTTGGGACACTTTT
Organism: Arbutus unedo; assembly: GCA_014822125.1. Lineage (NCBI taxonomy): Eukaryota > Viridiplantae > Streptophyta > Magnoliopsida > Ericales > Ericaceae > Arbutus > Arbutus unedo. The sequence goes on along the minus strand of JABCMJ010014098.1, from coordinate 7,621 downwards.
TATTGACATCAGTTGACGATAAGCACTTAAAAACGAATAGCTCCCAACAAAAAACAAATATGTTAATCTTTCTTTGTTTGGAAGTTTTTCCATTGCTAAAGGTGATCAATGCCAGACTTTTCGGTCTTGGTCTTTGTACTCTTTCTTTTTAATCAAGTCAGGTTATTCACTCTTTTTATCAAATTGTTATTAAAGCGGATCAAAGACAATTTATTTTGTTTTTGTTATGGGGATAAAATAAGGTTTTTGCTAGCACTAAGAGTAGAAAATAGTTTTTCAGATTGCGTAAAGAACATTAATTATTTTAAAATAATGCCATCGTTTCATTGAATTTCGGATTGTATGAATCTAATCCAGTAAATGATCCGTAGAGGGATATCGTATGATATATTTTAAGAATAGATTTATCATAGAAAAAAATACAATGTTGTATCGTAGCTCATTTCTGATCAATATATAAGTGGTAAAAAACAAATCAAACCAGAAAATGAGCTACCCAAAAAGATCAGAACTCATTTTTTCTCAATAAAACTTACTTTTGATGTGATTTAGGTTCTCAACTATCTAAAATTGCACAATTTTAATTATCAAAATAAAGTCGTGAATGACCCACCATTGCATAAACTAAGTAAGAAAAATAGTTATGGTCTATCATTTTGATTATCAAAGTCGTTCAATTTATAAAGTTAAGATGAAAACATCAATCATGTAATATCTTATTTGGAAGAAATTTTAATCAATCAATAAAAACACAACACATATATCCATAGCGGACCTATGTACTGACAAGCGTGGTCAACTGTCTCACTAAATTGGAAAATCTCTCTATGATAGATATTATTTTTTGAGTATTTAAATAAATTTGTTCCACATAATATTATATATTAATTAACAAATTGTATGTCTTGCCTCACACAATTATATATATTATAAATACTTAATTCAAATACTTATAAATTCTAAATCGGCCCCCGCATGTATCCTGAAATAAATAAATTCGAGTGGTGAATGCAGTGGGCTATTCAGCATTTGAGAAGCCGAGTTCAACCACAAAATAGGCTTTCATCATGTATTAATGAGTTTGGTCTTGTTACCAAATTTACCATTTAGGTTGAATTTGACCTAATTTTTATGTACTATTTCTTTAGTTAAATATTTTTATATTTGTTTGTTAAGTGTTAAATTTTTATAAATTATTAATTCGTCTTAATGAAAAAAATTTAATAATAAAAAAATTGAACCAAATCTTTAAAGAGTTCAAAGAAAGACGAAAATAATCTAAAATACCAAACCTCAGCCTTCTTCTATTTTGGATGATTTTTGTCTTTACTATTTTTTTAAAAAGAAATTATCTTAATTTTGTTCTTTTGAAGTTATTTGTATTAAGACAATCAAACAATTTATAAATATCTATCGAAAAACTAAAAAATATAATTTCTCAAAATAAAAACAAAAAAAAATACTTAAGCCATTTTGGACCTTAATTGAATTGTGTAGAAAGTAGCGGCCAGCTGGCGTACAGAGTTTTTAACTTTTATATGTTTTGAAATATTTATTTATTTTTAAAATTAACTTGTAAAAGTTATCTTAACATTTTTTTTTAAATTACATTTTAAGAAACGTAAATTTTTATTTAATACTTAAAAAAGTAAAAATATTTTTAAAAACTTAAAATTCTTAAAAATAATAATTGTGTTCACTTGATAAATTAAAATCTTTAAAGTAAATAAATAAATTGAGAGCAATAGAATAATTGGTTGTGTTGTACACCAGCTGTAATACCGTACAACCTCTAGCTGATTCGCTAAATTGACATGACACCACGCCAAGATTTGCAAAGCATAATGACACCGCAGAAACATTTCAGTTCTGAAACTTCTCATACATTGGACTTTGTGTCTGTTTTTGGTTTTAAACTGCTGACAGAATTAAAGAAAAATTTACTGGATGATCCTGAATCAACAGTCGTAACAATCGCGTTTAGTCTGATTTGATTCGATTTTTTTTGTTTTTATCAGTTTGAATTCGAATTTTAAAAAAAAATTTAGAGATCAAAATAAATTTAGAGGTGAAATTTAAAAAAAAAAAAAAAACGGGTTGAATGGTGGTCTACATTTCTCAGCCCCGTTCTCTAATTTGTTTTTAAATAATTTTAAATATAATATTTTATTTTGTTTTTAAGTTTGTCAATATAATTATCTATTATTTATTATTATTTTGGGCCGGTCCTCTTTGGCCTTATGAGCACTATAAAATAGATAATTGATTTTTTTATTAAAAAAACGGACGGGTGGAAATGAAGTATCGAATTTATTTTCATTCGGAGAACGAGATAGGAATGAAGATAAATTTTAAATGCAGGAATTGAAGGCGGAGATAAATCAATTCAGCCTCAATTCACTCCGTTAACATCACTATCTATATTTATAAGTTAGATTGAACGATATTTCATATGTAATTTAGAATGTTTATATCAATTTACGTAGATTTTAACTCGATATTAAAGGTGTGTTTGTTTGGGCGTTTTTGAAATTTTTTCAGAGTAATATTTGTGAACTTTGTTTTGAAAAATAATTTCATAAACATTGTTTGGTTTGTTGTTTGATCATTGACAATTATTAAATTGTCATGTTTGTCAATGCTTAATGCATTAAATATTCACATTTAATTCCATTTTGATTATATTTGACACCGTTTATTTGATTAATTTTGATTGTATTCTTTAAATTTTATTGTTAAAAAAAATTTTAAATTTACTGTTGACTTAAAAAAATATTTCGACATTAATTACAACTTAAAATTCTAAAATAATTTTTTTGTTAGTAAAATATATGCACAAACTCAAAAAAATAGATAAAGAGAGTGCCTTAAAAAATATCAAAAAAAATATAATTCTAAACTTTTTTCTAAAATACTTATACCAAATAATATTTAAGAATATTTTTCTCAAAAATTAGTTTAGAAATAATCGAACCAACATAGCCTAAATAGAAAGAGAGTCAGAATTCACATATTTATATGTAGGATAAATTATACTAACCTCCCTTGAGATTTACAAAAAATATAATGTCTTCTTTAAGATTTTTAAAATTACTTTAATCTCTCTTCTTTTTAAAACTATTATGCAATTACCTCCCTTATTATTAAAATCAGTCAAAAATTATTAGTAATGCTATTAAAATTTTATGTTCGAGATTTTTTTGACAATATAATCTATAACATAATTTCTATTGCGTTAGAAATAACCTATGATAATTTTTTTAGATTTTTGTAAAATCGAAATTCAAACAGAGTCTTAAAATTTGTTCGAATTTTAATTTTAGAAAAATCACAAAAATTTAAGAAGGCCTATTTTGGACGTAATAAAAATTATGTTATAATTTATTTTGTCAAAAAAATTTCATACTCAAAATTTTAATAACATATCTAATGACTTTTGATAGATTTTGACGGTAAAAAAAATAACTACATAATAATTTTAAAAATTAAAATAATTAAAATAATTTTAAATATCTCAAAAAAATATTATATTTATTATAAATCTCAAAGAAGGTTACTGTAATTCACCCTGGTATGTAATACTAAAATATTAGAACATCTTGTGAACGTGGAAGTCTGGAACTGAATGATTACCCAAACTTTGGACATTATGATTTGACCCAACACAACATTTGCTGGCCGTTCAAATTGGTGCTCACATTTATAATTAATGACTGGTGAAATTGGTACTCCTTTCATAATTTGTGGGCGTTGTTAACTATGTCTATTAAATAATAGATAATATATATATATAATTTAAAAAAATAAGAATATTAACGTATATTTTATAAATATTAATATATATTTAAATACACTAATATATAATTTATGAATATTAATGTATATTTTGTATATTATTTATTGTCTAATAAGTGATAGTAAAAATTCTCCATAATTTGTTTGGTGGCAAAGTGGGGGCCACCCTGTTTCGCCTTTGAAAAAATAAAACACACAAACTCCCGTCGTACTCTTCCTCTCTCACGAAAGCTTAATTTTTTTATTTTTTCTTTTATTAATTTTGTTAAAATTATTTATTTGCTTTTAAATCGTCGAAAAATGTTTACATTCATCAAATGACTTGATGCGCCCAATTTTAAGAAAAAAAGTGACAGATACCGTTTATTCGAACTCATTTTGGTTGTGTTTTTCGAATTTTATTCTTGAAAAATATTAAAAATTTACCGCTTTCTTAGAAAATTATTTGATTAATTGTGAGCTTGGAATAAATTTTCACAAAAAAACGAAAAATAATCTAATAAAAAAGTCAAGGTAAATAAAATAGAAATTATTTTGTAGTTCATTTGGTCCAATAAAATTTGAACTTAAAATTTTAATAACTTAATTAATGGCGTTCGACTAATTTTATGGTAGAAGAAATAACTCTATTACAAAGGAACATAAGTTAGAGTAATTTCCCAAGTTACATGAAGGTCAATTTATTTTTTAGAAACTTCAAGAGTGGTCAATGTAATTTACCTTTAACTGTCGTATAAAATTTATCCCACTTTCACAGAATTCTATTAAAAAAATTTAGGTTATCTTTCAATCAGAAAACAAAATATTTATGTCCATATTTTTTACGAAAATATTCCTATTAACTTAAAAATCCCAATAATTTAAAGAAAGATTTTATTTTTTGAAATAAAAAATAGCACGGTTTTGTAATGAACTGTCATTATAAAATAGGGAATAGAGCTAAAAAATAATAATTTGTAACGTGTATTTTTAACGATTTTATATTTAACGTATATTTTTTTCTTAACGACACGATTATTTTATAATTTTCTTTGCAAACTATAGTAAATAATTATTACCTTATGAATTCCTTGACAAAAATTAGATATAAAAAATTTAGACCGATATAGTTTCGATTTTTTGAGCTCTGCATAGAGTAAAATTTGTCGAGAACTTACTCTAAAACTATCATGTTCATAAAAAAATTAAAGGCCCAATTATTTCCAATTCAGTGTTTCTATGTGTTTTTTCAAGATAAAATTTGTCAAGAACTTGAAACTTGAAACTTGAAACCTGAAAAGTGTCATGTTCATCAAAATTGAGAAACCAATTATTTCTGATTCAGTTTTTGTTTGTTTTATCAAGATAAATATATTTTTAATGCATATTAATTGGATACGAATTAACATAATTTTATTTTGCATGATTGACGTTCTGATGAGCTCAACTAAATGTACAATTACGATCCTCGAAATGATCTCAAGGTGAAGCTTAAAAAATCAAAATCGGATCATTCAAAATACAGGACTATTTTAGTGTTTTGAATTATTTTCGTTTTTTTGATTCCGTATTTGTATGTTTTCAAGGTTTCAAACTCATATTAATTCGATACAAATTAACATTTTTTTTTTTTTGCACAATTGACTTTCTAATGATCTGAACTAAGTGTACAATTACGATCGTTAGAGCCATATAAAGATGAAGCTCAAAGGATCGAAATATCAAATTGATGAGCCCAGTTTGGACTCTAAATCGACGAGCAACTAGCAAATCCTGACGAGTGACCAAAGCCTTTTGGACCAAGACATGATCAATCATCCTGCCATGTGCGTTCTTGGTTGGCAAGCTTCTACCAATATCTTCTCCGAACCATGCGGAGAATGTTGGCTTCTATGATGGACATGCTATAAATTGAGCTGCTTGTGCGCATACGAAATCTGGAAGCCGAATTGGCTCATGGGCTGCCTCCCCAACTCAATCTAGGTGAGTATGAAGAGCTAGTGCAAGAGAATTTGGCTTACGCTCTTACTACGTATCACTACCAGAAAATCCTGTTGAACGAAATCTCTGAGGTCCAAATAATGAAACTAAAAGCGTCCTATAGCGGGAGAGGTGCTATATGTCTGTCCCCGATTGGCTAGGTAATCTCGAGGATAGTTCCCCTGATCACCCGGCGTCACCTAGAGTTGGTGCACAAGATTAGGGAGAACGACCTTCCGAATATGGAATGTGAGCGGTAATGGCGCCAACCTACCAGTACTGGATTGCACTTCTCTTCAAGGTACAAAAACCTATTTTCGACTATGAGATCATGTACGCTTTCATCATTACTATCAATACGCATCTGCTAATCCAGTCTACACACATTTTAACTTGATCGTTGGAAGATTTTTAACCGGGCAATTCACCAAACTTATATACGGGAAATAGGAATCATAAACATGAGCTTGAAACGAATTATCATTTTCCGGCATCATCACGACTCTTTTTTTTTTTTTTTTAATATATCCAAACACAGAGAACGGTCCGTGTTCTAAAATTGATGATGAATTCAAACGTCACTGGAATGAACATGCAACAGGACGACATCCAAATCCAGCTATGGTTGTGAGGGGGGAAGGGATAGATCACATGGTGCCGTACCCTCTTGCGATCTTGACGCCATGTTCAGAGCTTGGAATCGGGCGCTTGCCTTTCTTTCTTTCTCGTGAAATATAATACTTAATTGGAAAGTTTAATCAAATCTATAATCTTAGAACTTAGCAAACGTATCTATCAACACTGACACATTATTTCCTTTTTTAGCATAGGAAAATGACGACCGTTGCAATTCGGAGCTTAAACAATTTGGAAAACCGATTATAATTTATAGCCTCCCTTGTATGCCAAAAACTTCAATTTCAGTGTCTATAGTTTATACATACACACAATTTATAATTCATGAGCATTTGATCCACTCAACATTCAGTTTTTTGATGCGCGACTTGTTACTTGGTCTCCCAGTGCTCAAAATTCAATAGCTTAACGTTGGATCACTAGCACCAATGTTATCTGTCTCTTACCGTTCGGTCTATACGAATTTTTCAATGTGCGACTTATTGCTCAGTCTCTCATCGCTCATTATTTAGGAGCGTTGGGTCACTAGCACCAATGTTTTCTGCCTCATACTGTACTAGTTGGTAAATTTTGTACTGATCTCGTAGTGGTACCGAATCACGTTCATACCGTTCTGACCACCACACGGGGTTGTTTCGGACGGTACCATAATGGACTATATTTTTTAAAATTTTCAATTAATTATTTTTGAGTGATTACACATAATTTGAGACAAAAACCATATATTTTTATATTTCGCGATTTATTTTTAAGTTGTGAAATTTTATTTTATATGTTCAATATGATTTTTACGAAAAAATTTAATTAAAAAAATATATATTAATTTTGTTTATAAAGAACGACACGAGCAACGACAAGAGATTGATAATTTTGCTCAGCACACAGCAACATAGATTTAGACGCTCGATATTGTATTGTCAATTGGTGCTTAATCTTTTGTGACGCAAGCTGCTTGGACTAAAGAAATCGATCAAGAGATCCATTCAACAAAATCCCGCATAAAAAGCCTAAGAGTTTTTCGAATCCTACAATGGAGCCTAAGGTAAATAACTCGCTCCTCCTGACAAAAAAAATAAGTAGCAAAATTAGCAGCTTGCAGACTGACAGACCCCTAAAGAATTTTTCACCATTCACCCTATAAAAGGGACTTGGTTCAAGGCATCATACATTCACAAATTCATCTTCTACGTACCTGTACACTTAGGGCTTGTTTGGTAACACTTCCTGTTTT
>JABCMJ010014093.1:0-25628 GCA_014822125.1 Arbutus unedo | reverse complement strand
CTATATGTAAAAAAAATTGCCGTGTCCGTATCCCCTAATTTTAAAAAATCTCGTGTCCGTTTTTGTGTCCGTATCCGTGTCCGTATCTGCGTCCGTGCTACATAGGATATGATCCATGTACTGTTTTGAGATTTTTTAAGTCTTCCATTTTTCTTTTCTTTTTCAATATTTATTTTTCCAAATTCACAGAAAGAGTCACAATTGATTTTTTCTTTCTGCAGGTCGGTAGCATGGGTGCAGAAGGATATTGTGTGAATGTTCCATGGAGTCGTGGAGGAGTTGGAGATAATGATTATCTTTTTGCATTTCAGCATGTTGTGCTACCTATAGGTTATTATTCTATTTTCTAATTCAGAATGCGAAAGTAAATTAACAGTGTTGAGTCAATTATTGTTGCCCTTGGAATTTTTCCTGGAATGTACCTTCGAGGAATATACTTATTAGCTCTGTTGTAAATTGGGAAGAACACATCGGTGCCTATCAAGAACTGCCAATCAGGGTGATCATCGAACATATTTAGTTGTTAGCAATCCTTTTCAGTTGAGGCATTTTCTGTAAATAGAACAATTTCAGTCCAACTTGAAAAACTTGTTCATCGTCCGTACTTGTCCATGCCTATAAAAAATGCAACACTAATTATCTGCAGTATAGTGTTCGTTTCAGTTGGTAGGCATTGTTAATTGAATAACGAGGCAGTAGGATGGTTTTGTTTGTATATTGTGTTGACGAAATTGTATAACCGCATGCTGAGATGCAGACTTGAGTCCTGGAAGGTTTTCGACTCTTGAAATAATTGGTTTTCTGTTATTACATTTTGTGTTCTTGTAGCTTTTGTTTGTTTATGGGCGTTGTAACTTAATAGCATGAATATTTAACGAGAGAAGTTGTGTCTGTGCTAGACCGAAACTTACAATTCTTCTAGAAAAGTATCCAATACTTCTTGTCACTGTTTTTACATTAGAAGTAAAATGTTGAGGCCATGGGTTGAGTCTTTACAAGTTCATCCCAAAGAAAGCAAATCCCTCTTGGTCAGGAAGATGATCCAAACATCTTATTGGCGAATGGGGCAACGCTACTGATTAAACATTCCTATTACTAATTTCTTCCTAATTACAGACGTTTGGACGACACTTCTCATTCACTTAAACTCCGCTTTTCAGATTTCTCCCACTATGCTCCATTGGGTAACATGTTGCATTATTTTAATTTAACCTCTTACACAAAATGTAGCTTGGAACAAATCTAACCAGAATACTTAATATGTATGGCTAACATAAGATATACAGTGGCAGACTCCTAACATAGGAAAAGAGTACGCTGACAAGGATGTGTACGAAGAGCACCAGCAATGGTGTTTTGCTAAATATTCATGATTAGCTTGTAAAGCTTCATCGTCCACAATTTCCAATTTAATATATATTAAAGCTTCATATTTTTTTTTTTTGCGTATCATGCTCAATAATATTTGACATATACCAATATTTTGTCGTGTCCGTGTCATACTTGTGTCCTATGTACAGTTTTTCAGGTTTGTTGTCACTATTGTATGTACTGTGTGCAAGACTTGGATAGTTCTTAAGGTGGCTGAGCTTCATCTTGATGGATAAATATAGTAAAGTTATTATATATAAATGCCCAGCCATAATACATTGCAGTGCAGTTATTATTCTTACTTTTGGTTACTGTCTTATAAATTATTTAATAACGTTAACCGAATCCATTGCAGCTTGTGAATTCTCCCCTGATTTCACCATCATATCAGCTGGGTTTGATGCTGCGAGGGGTGATCCCCTAGGCTGTTGTGATGTAAGGATTTTCTTTGCAGCTTAAGTCTTTATAATTTATTGAGATATCCATTTAATTGTGGGAGTGTCATATTTACTTCAACCACTTTAAATAAAAATATCCGGTGGAACTGTTTTCAGCAACTGTGGAAGCATCTTTTGCAGCTTTGGCTATAAACCACTTTATTCCAACTACAGTTTAAACTGTATTATCAAATTATTTTTAAATCCTTCTTGTACTGAACAGATCCATGTTTGTTTGATTTGGTAGTTTTCCAACAGATGTCAGGATTCAAATGTTTGTTCTTAGCACCATCATTTATTGTAGGTAACCCCTTCTGGATATGCACAAATGACACATGCGTTGAATGCCCTTTCTGATGGAAAGTTGCTTGTTATTCTTGAGGGCGGGTTTGTGGTTTACTTCTCGTTCTTGGTTTACATTTATTTCAAATCTTTGCTTGACATGGAGCGTAATTGATAAATTATTTTCGTTTGCAGCTATAATCTCCGGTCAATATCATCCTCTGCTACTTCGGTGATTAAGGTCAGATTAATACTTCAACTCTTAACGATATCTGTTCCTAATTAGTTAGTAATAACAATCTTTTTCTAATTAGATGCTGTCTGTACTCTGTTATTTCATTTGTTACAATTTGAGATCAGATGGGTAGGTCATGGTGCGTTTTCAACACTTTGAGAGGTTTGAGATACATTATAAAAGTATGTAATGCATATCTTCGGTTCACAAACACTCAAGTTAACGGAGATAGTTTGTCTTGGTTCCACTTCAGGAAGATCATGAATCCTGTAAGTTTACCATCTTTTGATGGGATTCTTGCAGCCTAATATCTTGATATTGCTTTGAACGAGTGAAAGAATGAAGCAACTCAATGCAATCTACAAAAATAGGACGACCTGGTCCAGTTTCAGTATTCACAGCAAGCCTATTCATGGATTTTGGCTTGGATTTCAAGGATTAGTATGTTACTGTTATTGATTAGACTAGGACATTATTGTGTAGAGTTTAGCAATTGTCAAGCATGATTCTTTTCTTTTCTCTTTTACCACTGAGGAGGAGGGAGGGAGGCGATTACCCTCTGCTTCTTGAGATAAGATACTGATCTCTTAGAGGTTGGTGAAATCTGTGTGGGTTAAGATTTAAGGCTAGTCATTTATGGGTGAACACACAAGTAGGTAAAAAGCTTTCAGAAGTTTTGTGCGTATTTAAAGGTTAACAGAAACGGGAGTTTGTGAAAGCGTTTGGTTGCAGTGTGGTAATGAGTTTATATTCACTTGAATGTGAACATGATTTATTCACATGTGGCTTATGAAAACCTGTACAAGGTTTGAATGTTAAGGCTGACACAGAAGTGGACAGTTGTGGATACTACCTTAGCCCCCACGTGAACCTTTTGAGGTTTGTTATGGCTTGATGCTTTGATGCTTGCCACCAAATAATGATACCACATCAAATGACATGATCCAAACTCTACTCTAAACGCGAGCCTTGTGCTATTGAGTACAACCTTTATCAATGGCTAAGACTTCTTTACGACTTACAATGCTTTAGTTTGCTTTGCTGTTATTGTGTTTGGGGAAACATCTACAAAAGGAAAAAAGGTTGACTACGTGTCAATTCTTCAATTTAATATCAGGTATCTGTATACCATGTCTGGGACCAAGTATACCTCTGATAGTTGGTGGTCCACACAGGAGTCTTCAGTTCTTGAAAAAAATCAAGGACAATATATTAGGTCCTAAATGTTTAAGATATTGAGTTCAACCAATCAACAAATTGAGCATGGCAGGACATGAGGTGCAACAAAGTGCCTGCAAGGACATTGGTTGTTTCGTGTGTGTTTGTGTGTTGTGTTGGGGTTGGAGTGAAACTCCATATCTGGCTAGCTTATTGAAGAGTTGTAGTTTGTTTCGTGAACTTGATATTAAATCGTTTGTGGTTAGGAAGGAAAATGAAAGCCTCATTATTTCGTGCAATGCTTGCCGCCACATATATCTCCGTGTTTCATCAAATTTCATGCTAGAGATAAAAGCAGTCTTAAATATTTATACAAGGAGATCCTTTCGAGTGGGCCGACAGAATTACTCGAGTTATTATTTTCTGTTATTTTCTTCTTGTTTGAAGAGCTAATTGGGAACTTAAACAGCAACTACAAGAATGGAAAGAAAAGGCCAACCATCCAACTGGCCTTTAAAAATATTACCATGTTGATCAATATAGCTGTTGAGAGGAAAGGAAAAAATAAGCCTGAAGCCGTCTGATAAGAGAAGCAAAACAAAATTAAGTTATAGGTCTGCATCTGGGAGTTCGGAATGAGAAAAATGGGTGACAAACATCCGCAGAAATTATTGTTGTCACCTGGGTTACGGGGGTTTATAAACAGGCTTTTTATGAAGCCTTTTGTTGATATTTGTGTCTTGTTTTGTGTGGCAATTCGTGCTGCCCTGATTGATGTGATGTTCGTTTTATTGCACACATTTTATATGATATATGTCCTTTTTGTTTACATTCCTCCTTTTAACTTGGTGTCTCTCTGATGAAGGTCTTGCTTGGTGAAACTCCTGGATTTGAAGGGGAGAATGTAATACCATCTAAATCTGGACTGCTAACTGTTCTGGAAGTCCTGAAAATTCAGATGAAATTCTGGCCTACACTGGAATCTGTCTTTTCCAAACTGCAGTCACAGTGGGGCACATATGCTGTTCCGAACAGAAGTGAGTGTAATCTTTTGTGGAAATTCCATCCATGCTTACTATTCTTCTTGTAAAATGGGTATGGTCCATTCTGGTTGTCCCAGTTAATGAGGTTTTGCTAGTAAAAAACGCGGGGTGGTGTAGATGCAGGAGATGGAGAAGGAAAAGAAACACTTGTGGCTTACGCACCATGCTTCTGCAACAAGTTTTGAAGTAGGCACATTTAACCAGAGTATGATGTATGGAGGTAATTTTCCATGTAATTATAGGAAGCGCCCTCAAACTAGCCGAACACCTCGATCACTTGAAATGGCATTGATTCCCTCCTTGGCCTATCATCCCTTAGCGTGTCATCCTGTTGTTGCGAAATGCCCGACGCTCATCCTCAACATCTGCAAATCATTTTACAATCTCCATGAGTTCTTTCAATCTTTTTGGCTTCTTCATAATGAGCTCGGCTCGAGTATTGCTTCGTCCTGCAGTCCCATTTTGAAACCTGCAAGATAAGGAATTCGTCAAAGAACCCTCCGAACTGCCACTGGTCTCTCGGGCCCTTGCCCTTCTGAAAGATATAGAGAAGGTTGAGGGTCTTCCAAATGATGACCTCTTAGGCACTGCTCATGCTCATTTTATGAGGGTTAGTAATATCCTGTGACAGATAGCTTTCCCAAAAACTTGTACGGACACTCTTCTCATGCCCAGACCATGCAGAAGATAATGCTGGCCATAGGATGAGTTCTTGAAAGGGAAGCCGAGGCTGTGGCCCCTACCAAGAAGAACCTTGAGCTCCTTGGTCACATCAAACGCTTGGAGAAGGTGGCCGAGGACCGAGGCAAAATGGCTGACCAGGCTAAGAAGCAAATAGATGCCATTACGATCAACTTGGCTGCTACGCAACGACGAGCTTAACACTTTCAGGTCAGTTTAAAGGAGGCCAATGCTAAGCTTGAAAAGATTAAAAGAAGAGCACAACTGGCTCCAGGCATACTGCGATATTGCCTTTAATAAACTGGTGGACTATGTCACAAAGGACTACAAGTCTCAAATCCCTAGCCTCCAAGATGCTATCCACACTGTAGCTTGGAAGGATGCATTTAAGAAGGCTGGGGTGCCCAATGACTCCCCCCTGTTTACCGACAAGCATCTCCCGAGCATGGCAACTGATGAATTTGAATCTAAGATGGAGATGGGTGGTGAGTAAACGGGTGGAGATGAGGTATCCCCCCAACAAACACTTCTCGAGTTGTCCTAAGCTGAACTAATTCTTGCCCACACCTACTGAAAGAAATTTCCTCAATAAAATAATTTTATTGAGGTAATATACCAGTTTGTGTTTCCTCTCCTCCTGGCAAATCAGTACTGCACCCACATGAGACTACCAAATACATCTCCTCCAGGGTTGGATGTGGATAGGACCAGGGGTGAAGCCAAGTACTGTTTCACAACTCTAGTGCGCTATTGCAACCACAGAAGAAACCTGATGTCTTGCCTGCCTCTGGGTCATTTTTAGGTTCAAGGAGAAATACTGTTAATGTTGCACTGGAGAATTTGTTACTGCACCTCTTCATTTGGTGGGGTCTTTTGGGTGTTTTGGATGATTTAACTTCAGCCATAGATTGACCTACTCTAGCACTGCAATGGTTGAGGAAACATTGGATGCCAAATACGTTGTGGAAGTGCAACCTTCTTTTTTAGCCAACAGTTGTTACATGGAAGCTGCAATAGGGCATGCTTATTTTTCTTGTTTCATTGGTAAGGGCAATACATCATGATCAGAAATGCAACTGTCGCATTTTTTGTACACTCAAAACTGCAGGAACAAGGATATCTAGAACTGTTTAAAGGACCATGTTTATGTTTACCAAAGTGCTTTTATTTTACTTGTTTACGAAGGAATTTCTGGGGGTGGATTGATTCCTATTTTCTGACCTTGTGCAGAAAAACAGACAAAAAGGAGACGGCGGGCAGTATTGCCGGCATGGTGGCAGTGGGGGCAAAAAAGGTGGTTGTATCATCTATTGTCCGGGGACCTTCATTTAGGATCGAAGGGTGTTTGAGTATCGTATCTGTGATATTTTCATGCATCTTCATTCTTTCTTCTTTTTGGTAATTTTAGTGCGTAACCTAAGAGTTTTTTTTCTCTCCGTATTTTTTGCTCTCTTGTGCTGAGTTCACATTGTTCAACCAATTTGGTGCCAATTCTGGGATTTTCGGTTCCGCTCACCTTGCATAGTGATGGCAGTGGGTTCTATCCAATCTAGTTAGTCCTAAAAATTGACTGAACCATGGTTGCTTTCTGTAGGGATTGTGGTGTGGCCCATTTTCACTCAGCTTAAACTACCTATATAATAAAAAATCTGACGGAAAATTTGGATCCGTACAATTTTGAGAAAGGATGAGATCACTTTTGGTAAGGATGACATCACTTTCTTTGGTGGACTTGGAAAGAGAACATAGGAGTACACGGATATTTGCATTTTGTATATAAACAATGCTAGTGACACTATGAATTACCTCATCTTATATTGCATGTCAAGGTGGTAAATAATCATATAGAATTGAAGCCTACTTAACTTATATGAGCATTCAATGTTTGTTTGCTATTTAAGCATGAGGTATAAAATGAGGTAATTTGTGAAGTGTTACTCGTTTCATTGTTTGCGGATAGGATACCACACAAACAACCACCTTTACTTCTGTACTGTACTCGATTGAAATCACTAAAAACATAAAATAAGAATGGGATTGAATTAGGTGATCGGTTGCACATCTCTAAAATAGTTTTATTTTGTTTTATTTATACTTTATGGTTGATGTAATGTTCTCTTTTTTAGAGTATGGTAATCGGAATGAAGTGTGATGGATTTAGAACTCCTTGAGTGGGGGGATATACTTCCACGCTTGAGAGTTCATATTTCCTTTTGGTTCGTGTAAAGGTGGTATCAAGACACTTGAAAGGCCCTCCCTCCTTAATTCAATATAAACATAATCAACTAAAACAATCTCACGTGTAACTGGTAGGATTGTGATAAAAAAAAAAATTGCAAAACCCACTTCCATGCGAAGCTTATAGCTTGGAATTTACATAACATTAGAGAGAGAGAGAGAGAGAGAGAGAGGGAGATGTGTTATTGGTGCATTGTTGGAGGTGCCATTGGGTATGCTAGTGGGACAACATAAGGGTGGTGGTGTCCAGGAGTCAACATGACCGGAGTTCCCACAGCGGATGCCATCGGGGCCGCTGCCACCGGATGCCCCATAGGCGCTCCATACATGCCCAATCCAGCCATGTTCTGCGGTGGAATCCTATGCTTCATGACAGGCGGTGGTCCAATTGCTGCGACATTTGTTGGGTTTGCTACCATGGTAGTCTGGTGACCGGTGATGGGTGGCGGTTGAGTTGAAGGATCGCCGCCATTGATACTAGTGATGTCGTGGATGCTGGATCGCCTTCTGTCTCTGTTCATGGAGTTCAATCGGATGAAGTACTTCTGGGCATGGCTTGCCACTTGTGTTGGAGTCCTTGATATCACAAAGTTTCTTGAAATGCTCCTCCAATCTCCTTTCCCAAACTTGTCCAGCCCCAGCAAAAACAGCCTGATAAAACAGCAAGTTAGACCACAATAGTCTGAAATCAGCATTAATATTATTTTCAGATGTGCAATCATGTATAAACATGAACATAATTCTTGTAGTAATTCTGAAGTAATTGGTGTCATCACTTATAAGATAATATTTTACTTAACAAACTTAAAAAATGATATAGAAATATGATTTGATAAGTTTGAATATTTTTAAACAAATAAGTATAATAAATGAAATTATAAGTGCTAATAAACGGGACCGTATTAAAGTCTCATGTGCTATTTTTATCGATATGAAACAACCATAATTGTTACTCGTACTTTTGCAGCTACCATTTGGAGAATGTTTAATATATCTTATCATATAGGTATGTTATTCTCACATCTGTTGAGATTTTCAATAATCTTACAGCCCCTATGGATTTTTTGTTTATGCAAGTTTAGATTGCAAACATATGATTGAGGCGCCATTAATGACATATTCCAGTGTTAATTTTATTTGTGCGTGTGTGTGTGTTTATAAGGGGAGCCCATTATCTCTTTCACAGGGATACGGACTCCAACTCAAAAAACCTCTTCTTTCAATTTCAAATTCAATACCATAATAAAATAAAAACAGTTCAAATTCAGTTAGTGATTTTGTTTTTGTGCTCAATTTTGGTTAGTTATATTAATTACCTGTGCTCTTCTTCTGTCCATGGAATCCCTTTTCTTCTCTCCTGCTCCGCCCTGGATCCTCCCTCCTTCCCTCCATGCCCATTCGGGTCCTGACCCAAACCCGAAAACCCGCTTCCGAAACTGCAATTCGATCTCTTCTCAGGATTACTAGTCCCACCATAACTCCCATGGAAATCCTTAGTCGATGAAGATGACACTTCCTCTCCTATGTAATTCGGAATTGGAACTTTTCCGGCTTCGATTGCAGTAACATCCTCAACTAATAGTCGGTAGTGTTTCTTCAATTCTTCGATGGTTTTATTGGGAACCATTGAAGCCATTTTGCTCCAATTTTGCTCTTTTGAGTCATCAGTCCAGTGAATTGCAATGGCATTTTCAAAAGCTTTTTCTTCTTCTCTGCTCCAATCTACTGAAGCACAAGACATGGGTAAGTGTGTTGGTGGGGAAAGTTGTTTTGGTTTTGGGTTTGGTATTGGTATGGGGTTGGAGAGAGAGGAAGAGAGTGAGGGTGCGTAGTGTAAGATGGGGGGTGCAGGATGATGGTGGGTATCTAAGTGTACTAATGGAAGAGGACCACCACGTTGAGGTTGAAGGGATGGGTTCATTTGTCATGTTCATGAAAAAATCACACAAAATTCTGTCTCTGTCTCTCTCTAAGTCTCTGTCTCTGTCTCTGTCTCTCTCACATGCACAAACGCTCACGCACGCGCAAAAGTCCGCCCATGGTTTGTAATGTTCTTGAGACTAAACTATGTGGCATAGGAAAAATTTGTTCAATGCCCCTGGTGTTACTGCGTAGATATTTCTTCCTTATTGCGCATTGACGTGGGCTTTGAAGCCAATTTTATAAAAAGGAACAGGGACATTACTGTGCAATGCGTACAATACAACACAGAGTGATATGTACGAAAACGATATTATTTTGACATACAAAAAATTATCTAACCATTTGAATAATTTTTTATACACTAAAATAATATCGTTTTGATTCATAATACGCTTTGCTCTGTACAATGTAGAAGACGACTCAAGTCAGTATGATGGTGGAAAAGCCTCACCGTGCAATGATGATGAAAAAGCCTTACGTCCTAGGTCCCAACAAAAGTATTACTCGTGGCAGAGGAATGACAAGGTGGAGAAGAGTGAGTGGGGTGGGGTTTTGAACTCTAAAAACAAAACAAAACCAAGTAGAAAAACATGTAAATATTGAGGAGTTCCGACCACGGTATCAAGTGTCACTTCTGACTCGAATTCACATATGTAAAAAGACACAAAAAAAGAAGAAAAGAAATCAAAGTCCTATTTAGAGATAACAACGGGATGGATCGAAACTGAATGTTTTTATGCTTGTTTTTGATCCACTAATCTATATTCGATTTCTATCCTTGTTCTGATGTCCAAATGAGAATTATTTTTACCCTCTACTCCGTCCTGAACGAGAAACTGAGATCTCTAAATAGATATTAGGGATCCAAAAATAAAAAAGTATATGAGTATTTATTTAAAATTTAAAATGATTTTCATTTTCATAAAAAAAATAACAAAAGAGAATAAATAAAAAAATACATACTCTTAAGCAAAAGTTATTTATTTTTTATAATCTAAAATATTCAAAAACAACAATAATAAACTAATTAAAATATAGAATTAACAATTAACATAACATAGTTTTATAAGTTTCAATTCATAACAATAAAAAAAAACCCTATTAATCAACTTAATTGAGATATTTGGGTAGACAGTGAACACAAAAAAAAAAAATTCTATTAATTTAAAAATTAAACTGAAAAACTATAGAAGGGTTAAGGGCCTAAGGGCCTAAGGGGACACATAGATTAAATGCGGGGCGGGGATCGGGTGGGGGTGGAGGCGGGGATTGGCAAATCCGAATCTTATCCGTTCTCCCTTTTTTTTTCAAAATTTATCTCCAAATTCAATCCAATCTTCGAAAAAAATCTTCGAATCCCCTATCCATTCAGGATGAGAAAAAGAGTGAGACGAATTAAATAGTACGAAATTACTACCCCTAATCCCATCTCTACTGGTTACGACTCTGAAGAATTAAGTATCATATCTTTTCGGCTAACTGGCAGTTGGGCCAGTGTTACTAAAAAATTCTCTATTCCCAACGAAATTCATGTAATATAATAATATCAATAACAACAAATTAAAGTGTTAAAACGTGAACATGTGTAGGTGATAAAAAATAGAAATTCAATTTAATGTCGTATTTTGATACTTTTTCAGAAGTGTAGTTGATTCAAAATTAGGAAAGAAAAGTAATAAAAGATATTTTATTAATCTTAAAAAAGACTTCAACAAATAAAATAACTAAGTTACAAGACTACTTATAAGGATAAAATATACGATAAAAGATAAATTAATCTGTGTGTTGATCCTTCTTTTGGTTGCATCTTCATATATTTATACTAACAATAGATAAGCGCTCTCCAATAAAACTTTTTAGAAAAAAAAACCGCTCTTGTTTTCCTCTCTCCTAGTCTCAAATTTGAATCAGACAAAAATTGTAGAAAAATTGCAATTCCACTTTTTGTGGTATTTGTTGAGTCTCCAATTGCCTTCACCTTCTTCTCGTAGTTTGGCCTTTGTCTTGATTTTAAAACCTAAATAATATTTGCTCTCGACACATACTTACTTTGGAAAGTTTTTAACAGTCCGTTTTTTTCTGCGTTACCACCTTGTTCTTTTTCTCGACAAGTGTAAAGTATAATTTAAACAATGCCCCCTTTAGTCGCTTGAATTAAGATACTTTAACTCGAGTGAATGAAACTCGCTTATATATATTCACTGATCCCAGCAGGTGAAAAGCTAGATTTTCTTACTGCCTTTCAAGTTCTTGCAATGGCGTCCGAAAAAACTTCAAAAACCTCTTCCAACGGAAATAACTCGATTTATTTCCTTTGCCATTGAGGACATTAGCAAAGGCAGAAGCACACAATCGCTACCTCATTCCTTGCCATGACTTCAACTCAAACTTCATTCTAGGTCCTATTTTGAACCTAATATTCCTGATCTGGGTTCCATTAGTTTATCATTATTGCGAGGAGGAACATCTTCTTTTTCATCTATCACACCTTCATTTGGTCAGGATGGGACAAGAAATCCTATTTTCGATCCTAGATTAACCTGAAAGTTTTGTAGATTGACTGGGTGACCCGAATGCACCACTGTCTATATAAGGACTAGAAAAAACTAGGGATTTGAGAAATGATTTCCCTTTCCATCAATCCAATTGAAGCTAATATTTGGCTAATAGGTGTGGCCTCATACTTCTGGTCACAATCCTACAATGCTATGGTTCTTCCATGTGGGCTATTGTCACTGACTGGCTAATAAGTACTCACTTTTTGTAACGAAGTTGTCCACCGTTGTAAAAAAGCAACATTTTGCACGAAAAAATTAGCTGTCTCGAAAAGGAGTGTTTTTCGCGATGGGTAGGATAGCCGTCGCAAAAAGTATGACGGCAACGACGGAAAAATCCTTTTTTTTAGTAGTGAGTTGGGCCAGTGTTCTTATTCCCAAGTACATGCCTGTTGGATTTTCTGCTTCCAATCAGAAATTTGTTGATTTATTACTGCACCATTTTTATGTACTTTGGAGTTAGAGATCGACCGACTTGATCCACTGTTAGTCGTTGAGACACCACTTGGAGGGAGATCATCCCTTGACCGAGTATGTAGAGTTGTGAACTTACCATCCTTGATCGACATTTCATGTTTAATTTTATCGTTTTGGGTATGTTGAGATTTGACCTCATATTGGGTATGGATTGTCTATCTACTCATCGTGCTACTATTGACTATTTTAAGCATTGAGTTCGTATTTGTTCACCCAATGGTAATTGTTTTGACTTCTTTGGAGAATGTCAGGAGCTATTAGAGCCATATTTGTATGAGTCTCAGGAGCGAGATTCGATTTATGCCTTGTTGGCAGTTTGACTTTAGAGGAAGATGTGTCCACTCGTGGTGAGTTGCCGTCAGTGGTTTGTCACTTTTCAGATGTGTTGCCAAAAGAGTTGCCCGGTTTGTCTCCTAATAGAGAGATTGAGTCTGCCACCTTATTGCTTCGCGCTAGCCAAGTTGAAAGAATTGAAAATACAATTACAAGAGTTGCAAGACTTGGATTTTATATGTCCTAGTATGTCACCGTGGGGAGCATCAACATTATTTGCATATAAGAAGGGTGGTTCATTGCGTTTGTGCATTGACTATTGTAAGTTGGACCATGTGACTGTGAAGAATAAGTATCCTATGCTGAGAATCGATAATTTGTTTGATCAAGTCCGAGGTGCTAAGTATTTTTTGAAGATTGACTTAAGGTCAGGTTATCATCAGTTGAGAGTTCAGAAGGAGGACATTTCGACGATAGCTTTTCGCACACATTATGGGTAGTACGAGTTTGTTGTTATGCCATTTGCGTTGACGAATGCACTGGCAATGTTCATGGATCTCATGAATTGTATCTTCCATATGTATCTCGACCGTTTGGTGGTAGTATTCATTGATGACATTTTGATCTACTCGACTGCAGAGGAAGGGCACCAATCCCACATTGCCATCGTTCTCGAGCTTTTGAGAGAACACCATTTATATGCTAAGCTTAACAAGTGCGAGTTTTAGCTTTCCCAAGTCATGTTCTTGGGGCATGTTGTGACACATATTGGTGTGTCTGTTGGTCCGAGAAAAGTGGAGTCTGTTATGGGTTGACAACGGCCAAGGGATGTTTTTGTGATCCGGAGCTTTTTGGGCTTGGCCGGTTATTATCGTCTTTTTGTACTTGATTTTTTTCGTTTAGCAGCACTGATGACTAGATGTTAGCGTATGGAGACACATTTTGTTTGGGATGATGCTTGTGAGGCTTCGTTTGAGGAGTTAAAACGACGCTTGACTAGTGCGCTAGTATTGATTGTGCCCGAACGTGTAGTTGGTTACTCCATGTGTTGTGATGTGTCCAGAGAGGGACTTGGGTGCGTGTTGATGCAAACGGGTCAAGTTGTGGCCCGTGAATCGAGACAGTTGAAGATTTACGAACGGAATTATCCGACCCATGATTTAGAGCTTTCCGCTGTCGTTTCCACATTGAAGATTTGGCAACATTAATTTTACGGTGAGAAGTTTGAAGTCTTTTTTGACCATAAGAGCTTGAAGTATCTATTTTCTCAAAAAGAGTTGAATTTGCAACAATGTCGTTAGATGAAACACATCGAGTATTATGATTTTGAGTTGCAATACCACACGGGAAAAGCTAATGTGGTAGCAGACGTTCTTAGTAGAAAACCGAGATCTTTGGCAAATTTACTAATCCGAGAATAGAAGATGATGAGCGACTTGAGTTCTTATACGACGCATTTTGCAGAGATTCAAAATGGAGTGACTTTTTGTAATTTGATTGTCCAATCGACGTTATTTACATTGAAACCCAACAACACGATAGTGAAGCAAAAGAGTTACGGGTGAAGTTTCTTAGCAGAAACGCAAGGGAAGGATAGATGATTCATGCCAATTGGAGTTTGCACTTTTGATGAAATCTATTCAATTGTAGGGCTTTAAGGCTTATCATGACCTTGGGTGTCAAATGATGATAAAAGTACAATTAGCACTAGCCTATACTAGCTTGGGTCAACTCCCTAGTGGTCGGCACTATTTCCTGATTACCCATGTCAAATATTCATTGTTACTCCCTACTCACTATTTTCATCTCCGGTACCTCTCAGAAAAATATAGCCTTCCCGACTACTTAGCCCTTTCACACAATACTTGACCCTCATAGTTAACTTTTATATGTGTGTTTCTCTAAAATTTGGGCCTCCAAACTGATGTATGGCTGCTTAAGAATGCTCGATTTGGTGTTTAGATGCATGTCTTGGGACTTGGTTCCTTCAAAAATTGGATGGGAACTGTTCAATTTTTGCTTCATCTATTTCTTGATATTACGTGATGCACCTGAGAAATCACAGAGCCCTTTTATACATTTGGCAAAAAAAAAAAAAAAAAATTCTTTTCCTTGGATTTTGACCCGTCCTGGCCAATTAGACAGATGGCGTGACTGATTGCGTTTTGCCACTATTTTCAATTTGATCCAGAATCTTGAGTAGATGCTCTGACTGTCCCATCACTGCTTTGATATCTTTTGAACATCACCATTTCACATATTTACTCCCAACCCTTCTTATATCATCTGGCTCCCTCAGTGTTTTGAAAAAGTTGGATCCGGACTTGGCTCAAATTAGTGGTCTAGGAGACTCATATGTGGATTAATCAAAGAATGATGGCCTAGTATCATTTGCCACGTGTTTGAATGAATTTAGAATGATGCATCCACAATGTCAACATAAGCAAGATATGATATTTATGGAGAGCAAGAAACGAAGAATCCAAAATATTTTTCATGGGATGCTACACAAAAATTTGCATTCACATAAATCAACTAATTCACCAACACACATGTTAACTTGATGGTGTTCAAAGCTATTCAGACTAGAATGAATGGGATAAATGCAGCACATTAAAGCTTATTAACACATGACTCTCATTCCTATTCCTTGACACATGCATATGTAAAATATGAACTTAGTACTCGAACTATTCAGAATATTGAGAGAGGTTCTGTGAGGGTAAGGAAATCATATTTTTTAGCCCACACTCAATTCATGATTGAGGTGCAATAGAATTATGGTAGAAGATCACGAGGTCAGTTGAGCAAGATCAACAGGTTGGTCGTGCGCATACTTCGATTGCAAACTGTGAAGGTTGCCGAGATCAAATTAGAGATATCTCAAAGGTATGAATCCTAATTCCTTCTTGTAGGGTTGCATATGTTTTTGTTATATAACCTGTGTGCGTTCATCACTAGGTCTCGGAAATCGATCCCTAACAACTACATCATTTGAAAAAAGAAACTATCAAGTCCAATGACTGTTAATATGAAGCCAAAGCCTCTAAGATCCCAAACACGGGTCAACAATATTACATTACTTGCCACAACTATGAATGCAATATGTAAGGACCCAGAAATTTTTTCATTTTTATTTCAATGTTCGAAATGTCTAAAGAGGTCTATCGTTGTTAGAATGGAGATTTGATGGCGAGAAAGGGTATATGGGCTGACTAGTAAGGCTCAAGATTTGAATTCTAGAGTTTATAAAATTTTTAGACAGTAGGTGGCCATGACCGGTCAAGGTCTGAACCAACCAGTCACGGATCCGATCAGGCCTTGAAAACTGAACTTTGTATTTTTTGGACAGTAGCTAATCGTGACCGATCAGGCTTGGGCCAACCAGTCACACTTCCAGTAAGGTTTTGGCTTTTTGGAACTTTTTGAGGCAATGGTCAACTATGACCAGTCAGGCTGTTTTTTACGCAATTTTAAAAAGAGTCCAGACCAGATTTTTGAGATAGATCTAATTTTTCCTGAGGTACTTTCTCTCTCTAGAAGTTTATCTTCCCCACTCAACCCCCACTCTAAACCATGGATTTCACCTCAAATCTTTTAAATTTCTTTTAGATCCTTCACTCATATCTCAAGACTTATTGATATTTCAAGTTTGGAGACGCCATTTAACTCGGAGGAGGATGTTTGGAGTTTCTTCTCCACCATTGGAGCTTATATTTTGAAAATCAAGCTTTGGAGCTAGTATCTTGAGGTAGAGATGTTTTTTTCTCGATCTTTGGGTTTATGTCTTATTTTGACCCATATTTCTTGGTTTTGCTTGTTATTTATGATTTGGTCACCATAGTCATATTGTGGGGGTTTTCCCCTTGGATTTGTGTTTAACTACGAAATCTTGGTATTGACTCCAATAACTTTTCTTTCCTTGAGCAGGTTGTCTTTTACCCTAAGGTAGAGTTTACCTATATTTTTATTTGAAATCGTATCTTTGGACATTATATTGGTGAGTTTGACCACGGCTTGTGATACGATGCGTGAGATCTTATCATTTAGTGACATGTATGAATTTTGAGGCTTACTTAGCATAATGTGAATCCTTTTTGCGAATTTCCTGAAAGGTTATGAAATTGGTAGTTATACATAATGAATTTGTGATAGTTTATGCATTGACATAATGCATTGAGATCTAGCCTCCACGTGAAAATGTGCTAGTGATATCAGTATTGTGGTCTAGCCTCTGTGTGGAGACATGCTAGTGATATATGAACCAATGCTAGCCTCCTTTGGAGAGTGGTGGTAGTTATGAAAATTATTTAGCTTTCCGAGAAAATTGTGCTAGCAGGAGGACATGTCTTGTTTGGCCACCTTCGGGTGAGGTGCCGTTGTTAATGACTAAAATTGAACAAAAAGTATGAAATGATGAAATTATTAGCAAAAAGGATTGGATGAACTTTGATATTGTGGAATTGACTTGTGGACTATCCTTAACATCAATTAAGTTTCATAACTTGCTGATGTCGTTACAAATCATTCACGTCATATGCCATATCATTTTATTTTCATATAATGTTGGCATAGACATTTCTATTAGGCTTTGTAGCTCATCCTATCCTTTCCAAATACCATTCCGGACACTTAGCATGTAGTGCATGACATGCATTTGGTGATGCATGAATTTTGAAGACATATAGTGGGAGTTACCTAACATCTTTGATCTACATTTTTTTGAAAGATGTAATGTAACTTATCTTTGTTTTTCTTGTCCTTAAATTTGAAGGAAATGTAAACGTTTAAACTTTGATATTACATTTGGTAGATGTATCGGGTTGGCAATTTGCCCATTTTGATGTAATACTTAAAAATCCATTTTGATGTGTCTCATGAATGGAATGAATTGGGAGATTTGGGTTTATTCTTGTGAAATGTGATGTTTTATTTGTAATAAATAACTATTATATTATGTTGAAAAATGAGGGTGTGACACAATGTTGATGAATGCCATGCACACAAACACACACAAGTCATGCCAAAATGCAAGATTTTGAACCCATGAAACTAAGTCTCTCCCCACGGTCTCGAGGTATTCGAGTCATGCTCTAATACCAACTTGTCATGCTCTAATACCAATTTGTCACGCCCTCAATTTTCAACATAAATAAAAAATAATAATTTTAACATTAAAGTCCTCACAAGACTCACCCAAGTGCCCAAATAACCATTCATGATGAAGTAAGACGTTTCAGTTTCAAAATAAGTTACAAAAGGGGAGTCATCTCAACCCAATGGCCATCATCATAGATCAAAATACCTAAAATATTCCATCATTTGAGTCAAAAGAATTAAAATAAGAGTTACAATACATCTTTCAAAAAGACTGGTAAAAGATGCAAAATAACTCATCCATGAAAGCTTTTAAAAATATGTCAATCCAAACATGTCAAACACTCCATGTTAATGCTCTGAAGCGGTACCTGAAAAGAAAGAAGGGTTGAGCCATAATGACCAATTGGAAAGACTATGCCAATCTTATGGGAATATGAAATGATATGGCGTGACAATTAAACATAGAGAAACTATTCTAACAATATCACATATGAACACAAAGAATATGTTAGGTGCACATCAATCTATTTCATAACATCTACAAGTTCACCATTAAATCATCTATCACATTTCACGTCACACGTGGCTATTCAACGCTCTTAGTTTGTGTAAATTTTTCATGCCTAGCCTTCCCATAGGAATCTAGTTAATTCTCCTAGCATTCTCCCAAGGGAGTCGAGTTCGAGGCCTTTATAACATTCCTAGAGGACTCTAGTTCAATTATCCTAGCATTCCCCTAAGGAAGTCCAGCCCATACACCGCGTTATTCAAGTGTCCACATATGTCGCGGGTCACCAATCAACCCCATTTCATCATGCAAATATCATTATAAGTCACATGCTTCATAATCACAATTTCTCATTCATAACATTTCAAAGAATTCCATTTATATTACATTAACGAATAAGAGGAACATCATGCTTTCAAACTTAACACTTCAATATTTAACCTGGAATTAATGGAATGGACAATCCAATTGTAGGGTCATCCAAATGAATGCAAAAGGGCATCTGGATGCGAATTCATCAAGGCAGATTGCATGACAAGTCCTTCGGAAGGCATGCTTAGGGCATCCAAATGAGATTCATCCTCAAAATAGACAGTGGTGAAATCCCTCCGGATGCGCTGGAAAGTCATCGGAAGGAAATCAAAGTTGATAGAGTCAGAGGTAAAAGTCATTTGGCAAGTCATCTAGATGGAACGAAAGTTCATCTAGATGAATCTCAACATTAAAACGAGTCAATTGAAAACCCCATTTAGATGGGTCTCTAATTCATCCGGATGGATTTGGTCGGGCAGAACACAAGTTCTGCAGATTTAAAATAGAATCCAAATTAAGTAGAATCCAAATTAAGTAGAATCCAAATGATGTCCAACTCCCAAAACAACGAAACATGCTCAAATAGAATCCAAATCAAGTCATATAAGCATAAAAGAGGTAAGAAATCCCTACCTCAAGTTTCGGATCGAAAGATTTAGGCTCCTATGCGAGCTCCAACTCCAAATGTCAAGAAATCTTCGGATACCTCTCCTCCCAGTGAACAAACATGATCAAGCTTGAGATATCTTCCGAAAATGAAGGATATTCAATGGATCAAAGAGGAATTTGATGTAAGTGCAAGGATTTTTGGTGAGGAGTTGAGAGAGATAGAATAACGTATGAAGGAAGGAGAGAGAGAGAGAGAGAGAGATGGGTTTGATATTTTGTCAAAATATCCTAATGTTTGTAAAAGCTATAAGTCCCAAAATTGCACTTAACCCGCTAACATTACTAATATGCCAACTACTAGTCCCAAACTTTCATGTCATTACATATTGGCTCCAAACTTACATAATATGCATAAGTCAATGCCAAATAGTGTTCTGAACATCTATTTAATAAAATGAAAAAAATTTGGATCTCTACATGGAGAGAGTTGTATTAGAATGAAAAGAATGTACATGCAATATTTTCTAGATTAATATAAGAGGTAATATGGTTCAAGTACGAGATAAAGATTACAAGTTTTCAAAAACCAAAAAAGTTCAAGTGCTCAACTAATAGAAATCTACATAAGATACCTCAAAAAGAAATCTGAAGTACGCAGAGCTGGCCTATTAGGTGAAGAGGCAGTGCCAACAATGGCAAGAGTAGACTCTCGCTGCTCCTCTAAATAAAACAGCTTCTGACCTTGTCTATCACCTCGTCACACTCGGTGACAGGCCTTACGGTGTTGTGTACAATACGATAGATCAACCTATGACCAATATGCCAGGTATAGTAGAAGTTTTAGCAATGCCCTGCAAAAGAGACAAAACAATGGTCAAGACAAATAAAGATCGACAGTAAGGAAAGATAACAATTACAAGGAGTGAAGAGCTACCTTTCTCATGCATTTCTGCGCTCTCAAAGTTACAACAGAACTCGCAACAATTGACACAGCAGTAGGGGGTCACGAAGGTGGTGTTGGCCTAACAACTCTGTGCATCGTGGCTGAAACCGTGGCATGTCACCCAAAGAGAGGCATTCTTTTGGAGCATTAACTAGCACCAAGGTCTCACAACGCGACCTTGAACGAATTGCAGAAACCAGACAAGATTTCTTCTTTAGAATATTTTGTGGTAGGATATAAAATGGCCATCCCTAAACCTTAGAGGCAGAGAAGTATTGGGATGAAGCATTGTAGGGGCTGAGGTCGCACGGCGACAAAGACAATATTGGGCGAAAGTAGTGCAGGGGTAGAAGTCGTGTGGGAGCTGAGTAGGGTTGGGCTAAAGCCGCACAGGACACGAGACTGTGCAAAGGCCAAATAGTATTTGGCCAAATTCATGAAGGGGACAATGATGCGCAAGGGCCGAGACAACCCAGAAAGTAAAAAAGAGGAACAAACTACGAAGGCAATTCAGGGTGCGAGAATAACTGTCCATGACCTGACCTACTCACGGCACCCAATGCGAGGAGATCCAAGTGCGATTTGACAAGATGTATGGCATGCAAGGTAGCACGATGCCCAACCATCATATGATACCCGATGCACAAGGACCGACAAACGGCATGACAAGAATGTGTGGGGGCTAAAGTAGCGCGAGGCATAACTATCATGTGGCACTCGATACGCAAAGATCAACAAGATAATGACTGATGATGTGACCATTGATGGGGGCCACGTACCCTCGACATATACAGGACTCAAGAATTTTTGAATTCAAAGAGAAGGGAAAATTGCACGCGCGAGAACAACAAGTGATCTTCATGCGCTTGAGGGGCTAAATATGGGTCGTGTCTAAAAGATTTAATCCGATAAGTCTTGGACCCACAAAACTTGGGCCGCAAGGTCTACGAGCCAAGACAAGGCTGTGGGGGCCAAGCACAGTGAGGGCCCAGTCGCAAAGGCCAAGGGTTGTAGGGGTTAGGCCGCAGGGGTCGCCGGAACCACTGGCGTCGTAGGGGTTACCAGGGTCAAAGGGCTCGCGGGAGTCGCAAGGCTGCAAGCCAAATGAGTTCCTCCTTGAAGGCTGCAAGTACCCATGAGCCTGGGTCTCATGAGAATAACGGAGCCGCGGGGTTTCCACCACCTAAGGATGACTAGGGGTTGTGAAGGAGAACACTCCCGCGACAACCCTTTTATTTACCCAAGCAAGGGTCAAGAAGAGGTTGTGAGGGGAACACCTCGCAATGGTCGTCAGCCTCTCCGTCAACCCCCTAGAATAAGGAGAATGCGCAATTTAAGAACCACCATAATGTAAGGTAATGCACCGAGGGGCTGGCACCGAGAATAAGGAGAATACGCAGCCAGAGAATGAAACAAGGGGAGGTTAGAAATGAGACTTATATAAAACCCCAGATCTAAAGCTTCAAGAGAAGGGGCACGATCTAAGTGATGCACCGAAGGGCTAGCACCAATCAAGTGCATTGCAGCTAGAGGAAAAATAAAGAGGGAGCCAGAGACAAGACCAAGCTGAAACCCCATATTCAGAGTTTTGATCATAGCGCGTGCCTACCTGAGTCATGATGGCAGGGCTCAGGTGAGGGGGCCACAAAGGCTAGATGAAAACAATCAGGGAGAGGCCAAGTACATGATTCACAGATTCTATCCACAGAAAATAAAGGGAATCTAGTGGATTAGTGGCTTCAAAGGAGAATGGGTCACCACGATACCTACCGCGACTGCGAACCATAGCGGGAGCAGGGTCACCGCGGTTAGACATTTTGGGAAAAGAATACATGTCTAGAGGGTATTGGGACACCTAGCACCAAAGTATGAGCCGGTGTGCCTATAAATACCAAAAATTTATGTCAAGTTAAGGCAGATTTCAGAGAGAGAAAGCATCTCTCTAGAGATTTCTAATATTTGGGAGACAACTTATTTACATAAAATTTCTAGCGAGAGCAAAGATATCAGCTAGAGAGAGAGAGAGAGAGAGAGAGAGAGAGAGAGAGAGAGAGCTTCTAAAGGCCCTTTGGTTTTCCATGTTAGAATTGTCCCCTACCTACCTCTTAGGCCTAGTTTGGTGTTTGATATTTCTATCATTCTCTTTCCCCTAGTGTCTGCTTTCTTCTTCACCCTTTCTATTTCTCCTTCTTTCCTTGGCTAACAAAAGTTCACTGTTCTTAACATCTCCAGCAAATTCCTTTGAATATTCTCTTTACAAAAGCCATCTCCCACAAATATATATACATGTATATATTACAGTGTAGATATATTTATATACATATATACACTATGTAATTAAAAGAAAACAATAAAACACATCAGTACGGAATTCTAGAGAATATTGTTAAGTAATTAGTTACATCAAGACATCTGTAAAGTCCCAATTTTTAGAGATGTTAATAAAATCTCGGGTATTTTATTTGCAAATGATCAAAAGTACAAGTGTTTGATATTATAGGATATTGAATAATAAAGTATGATCTTGTACATAAGTGGTTTATATTGAAAATGACTTTCAAAATAAGTATAGAGCCTTATGTATATGAATCATGGCTCAATGATGTCTTCCTCGATCTCATCGTTGGATGGGTGCTCTAGCTCCTTAACGCCTTCTTCAATACTTGGTGTGAAAATGTCAGGGGTACGAAAATATGCACCATGAGTTATGAGGCTCAACAAATTACCCTATCTTGAATTCCATTTTATGTTTATGACAACTATAATAAGATGAAAAATGATATGATATAAGCAGTTTATACAGAAACTATAACACATAAGTGCGAGAGTAAAAGTAATAATTAAAAGTTTAAGTTTTAAAAGTGAATCTTCAATTGTTATATGTCAAATCAAATTCCAAGTGTCATCAAATCCTCAGATGATATACAGTTACTTGCCTTTTAAATTTTTACACCACCGATCATGACCACATGCCATGTCATACCACAAATTCTCAATTTATGGTGCTCCCATCCAGTAATGACCCCGACCACTATGTAATGCCTCATGTATACCACTAGACCAATAACTTATTGAAGCCTAACCTAATGAACCAAAATGCTTAAGCCCAGGTTATTAGTAGTTATTTACATGGTTCCTTATATGCCCAAGATCACCTATATAGACTTTCAATGTGGGACAAAATCTCACAATCTCCTAATCTTTGAGACCTATCGCGCTTGTAAGGGGTTGAATACTAGAGTTACCACGGCCTTACCCAGGTTTGTTCCATAGTGATCAAAGTCACTGCGATGTATCACATGTCTTTTATCTAGTGGCCACAAAAAATTTTAGCCTCACACAATTGTGTACACAAGTCGCTCTGATACCATATGTAGTGCCCATGTATACTATTGACTCAATAACTTGTTAAAGCCTAACCACATGACCTAAAATACTTAAGCCCAAATTATTAGTAGTTGTTTACATGTTTTCTTATGTATCGTGATCACCCATGTAGACTTTCAATATGGGACATGATTTAACACACGTTTCTAACCGTGTACCCAACCACTAATGTTCCTGACCATTATGTTCGTGCCCGTCATGTTCCCAAGTGTTGTGTTTTCGAATGTTATATTTCCAGAACATCGTGTCGACACCAAAGTACTTGTTAAACTTCACTTCTACAATGACTAGACTTTATCAAAAAGGCACACTACGGCTAAAGAATATGACATGGCTTAATACATAACTTGGCTAAACGCATGACACAACAAAATGCATAACTCGACTTAAGACGCAGCTTGGCTAAAGATGCATCTCAGCTAATGATATCCATAAAATATTTTCACAGAGAATGTACAATTCACAATAGTTCTGTTCCACAAGTTTTAATGTAATCCCAAAGATTGGATATTTGCATAATACTCTATGTTCTGAAGTTTGACTTAACGTTCTAAAACCCATGTCCAAGTTTGTGTCAAAATACTAATCTAGCAACATGCTTTAATATAGTCATGTGATTGATTGGCATAAATTGAACACGTAACAACATGATAAATATGGCATGGTAAAATGATGTTCATTCTAGACAATGATAAAATATAAATAATCTAATTTGTGGACTAAGTATAATTAAATTGATGCTAAGGTTTATTAACAGTACTTATCATTTTTTAAGAGCATCGAAAAATATTATCCAATAATGTTCCTGACCATTTAGGATATGTTCTGATTGATTATAGTATGGTTTTCAACTACTGGATAGTGGCTTATCCTGACCAATTAGGGTATAGTTATGATCTGTTAGAGGGTCTTAATTTGGATCTAATAGAAAGCAAATCTGACTAGTTAGCATGTAGGCTTGACCGATCATGGTACCAGTTGGTATGTAGACAACAATTAAAGATGATTGGTCAGGGGTCAAGTGTGACCAGTCAAGGTGTGATTTGGTATCTAGGAAGAAATTGATAATGACCGAATAGGGTACAAGTGTGATCGATCAAGGGTTGTTTATAAGGTATAAAATCAAACCAGCATGGGACCATGAGCGGTCAGACGTGTGTTGTATCCGATCAGAATATACTTACAAAGCATGAAATAAGAAGTAGTATTGTATCTTGAGCAATTCAAGTAAAGGGGTGACCAATCAGGGGGTCGTCTTCTCCAAATTAAAAATTGAGTATTCCTCCATCAAAGCTTCGTGAAACTTTCTAGAGTGCTTTCAAACATAAATATGGACTAAGGGGAAAAGAAACTTGCAATGGGAGAAGAACATGAATGGATTGAATCGAAGTGGAAAATATATCAGTGGCCCTTCTCTCTCCTCTTGGTGGTTGCTACTGCTCCTGTTTCTTGTTTCTCTTCTCTCTCAACTGACATTTCTCACTCTCTCAATGTTTGATTACAGTTGAAATGGATAAGAAGTGTGGGGATTGAAGTGTGAGGGAGGCATGACATTTATAGGCAGATGGGAGTTGATCAATAGTAAAGAGCAATTTAGGGGGGATGGAGGTGTTAGAGATCGATTCCCGAGACCCAGTGATGAACGCATATAGTTTATACATCAAAAAAATATGACATGCTACTAGGTGGAACTAGGGTTCATAACTTCAAGATCTGTCTAGTTTGATCTTGATTATCTTTGCAGTTTGATCCTGATCGAACTTTGAGCAGGGTGAGGAATAATCTCACTTGTCTGACGTTGAGATCTTCTAACGTAATCCTATTACACCTTGTTCACATACCGAGTGTGCGCTCAAAAACGTGATATCTTTACCTTCACGGAACCTTTCTCAATCTTTCGAATATCAAATTGTGTTTAACCTAGAAGGCATAGCGGTGTATATATAGGCAACGATAGAGACCCCTAGGAGAAGTATGGGCTGAGCTTCCTATTTAAGTTGGGATTCCTAGTCCAGCCTGGATTTATTTCGAATTACATAAATTATAATTCATACCACTAAAGAATTATAATTGCATTCCCCTCCCATATCTCAAAA
>JABCMJ010014092.1:0-14713 GCA_014822125.1 Arbutus unedo | reverse complement strand
CCCCCCCCCCCCCCCCCCCCCCCCCAAGGATAGGCATAAACATATGCGCGTGTATATTTTGCAGCAGACTATAAAACAGTCACTAATAAGGCACTGTAAAGAAGGAAACACGAGAGAAATGGGTAGCATGGTATAGGATAACATGATGAAAGAAATGGGTTTTCCAGAAGCTTCAGGGACTGTTCAAAGCTCTCTCTAATCTCTATAATAAAGTCCAATAATCACACACACACACACACACACACACAGAGAGGAGCCTAAGCAGTTCAACTATTATCAGCACAGAAATATACGAAAAACGAAGATAAAGTGGCGATTCTCGAATTGGAATTTGAAACGTAACGAACCGAACCTTGACTGTTATTCGGACAGAATCAAATCCGCATCCTGGATTTGCCAATGAGGTCGGAGAGAGGGTAGCTCAACCTCAGAGAACTGTTTTTCCGGGAGAAAAACTATTTGTTCAGCGAACAAGGCTAAATAAATAGGCCTCAGCTGGGCTTACGATTTTCTGAGCCGGGGAGGGCCTACATTTGAAGGCCTCATCTGGGTTGCGAGAGGGCCCTGCTTCCAATAGCCACAACTTGCTGACGTGCCACCTCTCTTTTCTCTCTCCTCGCCTAGTGCAATTTTGTTCATCTTTATTTTTATTAGTTGATTATTATCTTTATTAGTTAAAGAGGGTGATTATTAAAGAGAGTGATTATTATCTGCGTGCAAATTAAGATTATTAGTTAAAGAGAGTGATTATTATCTCTATTTTTGTTAGTTGAGAGTATATAAGTCTCGGTAAGGATAAGATTGACTAATTTTCTCTAAACTAATAAAGTAAAGATAATATTCATCCGATAATGAACAAAATCAAATTCACGTGTGTTTACTGACTACTTTACAATTTATCTATATTAAAAAAAATCTATGTTTTTAAATTTTACGTCAAATTAGTGCATTACTCGTTCGACTTGTCGATAAAAATATATAAAATAAGAAATTATATTGAAATATTAAATAATATTTAAATAAAAATAATTCAAACAAATGGATATTTTTATTTTTTTTAATTTTCAATTATTTAGTTCATATATTTTTATTTTTTTGAAATAATTTAAAACAATTTGGCACAAAATTAAAAAATTAAAAAAACGTGAAAAATGTTATAAAAAAGAAAAGAAAAGAAAGTTCAAATCCAGTAGATGTGAAAATACACCCAGTTCTATATCTCTTTTATTTGGTTATGGACACTTTCTGAAGTTTTTAATGATATAAATTATTTATTTTTAATTAATTGAGTATTATTTTGTATATATTTAAAATATATTTATTTAAAAAAATAAAAAAAAGCATATATGAGCAAAATTTATTTTTTGTCAGAAAACATATAAAACGCTATTCGATTACATAAATTTTAATGTTAATAAGAAAATACTCTTAATTTAGTCCGATAGAATTTGGGTCTCCAAAATCCAATGTCATAGTTTTAAATTATAAAAAAACGTGTTTTCATTCTTGACATGTCTAATTATAGTGAAAAAACTATATTAACTTGAACAATTAAAATACCTTTCTTTTGTCTTCAAATTAGGAGAAAAATATGTTTGACCAACTTTAATAAAATAACTGAATCATGAAAAAAAATCCACGAATATTAAAGGTAAACAAGAAATTTCTAAAATAAAACTAATTATTCGGTATTTTTTATGAATACAATGTAACACTGCTTACTTAATATTTTCTATTAACCGATTATCATCGTAACACATATTTTATTTAATGTGTATATGTATTCTTTGTATTCTAATAATTTAATGTGTTGATATTTTATTTACAAAATTATGACTATTTAATTTATTTAGAGTACCAAAATTGAGAAGCATTAACTTTGAAAAGGGGTAAGAGAATTTCATCTTCCCTCCAAAATACGATTACCTGAATTCTCCACCTTCTTCCTTCCCAATGAAAACAGTCACCTCCAATTCAGCTCCCATTAAATTCCTCCAAACTTTAGCCGAACCTCCATAGCTATACTCATCTCTCCCACTAAAACCTCAGCCTGGTCAGAAAGAAAGAGACGCACGAACAAGGAAGACACATTCCCATTTTCCACGGCCAAAGTTGGGTCGACGATCGTCCTACTTTTTTTTTTTCTCTCTCTAACACATGTGCGCTACAGTATTTGATTTTTGTTTTCTTTTGTTTTTGACTTTTTCTGCGGTTATAATCGCGGCCCACATTAGGCGAAATTTCCAAAATGCAAGCCTCGGCGTATGCAGTCAAAGCGAGCGCAGAGTCTCGAAATTCAAAGCAGTAGGTTTTTACGGTTAATTGGTGGAATTGAGGAAGAGAAAAAGTGTAGCAACTTTGATCGATCTCCGCATGACAGAGCGGTCAAATTGTTTCGGATTCCGACTCAGCTCTGCACCTATGGAGGCCGAGCTTTCCTATGTCAGAATCGGCGTTGAAGGAGTGATTCCGTCCTCTGTCAAGGCCAGATCAATCAGGGCTCAAGCTTCTGGTATGTTTCTCTCTTTGAATTTGACACCTGATTATTGAGCTCGTCGTGGTTTCCGCTTTCTCATCGCTTGCATAATTGAGAATTTCGTACTCACAGCTGTGGTATTTGCTTTGTGCTGCTATAACCTGTTCAAAATCTTTGTGGATATCCCGTGGTGGTGATGATGCTGTGGTCCTCAATCGCGATGGTGGATCGAGGAAGTTGTTTTTAAATTGCCATTGTGGTTGGAAGTGTTGAAGGTCATATTGATTTTTTTTTTCAGACATAAGATGTTAGTGAGTTATATTAGTAACAGAGGTCATATCAGCTCGAACCCAGTGGCTTGCGGTACAAAGTACTTCTACCTGACTATTGGGCCAACTGTCCAAGTCATGTTATTTTGATTCACTTATTACTGCCCCACACCCCTGTTGCCAAATAAGAGAATTGTTTTAATGATGTTATGTTTGAGTGGACACAAGAATGATGGATCAGGGCATGGATATCAATCTATCATAGAGACGTAATGCATTTTGTCAAGCTGCAATTGTATCGCATGAGATAAGGGGTTCAGTGTATCCTATCTTCATGCCGTTCAGTAATAGGATTGAGTACTTTCATTTTTGTTTCGTCGTGGATCGTAGATGTTCGATTGGCCACTCACTATTTTATGACAGGCATCATGTTTACATTTACTTTGTAGATGGATATGAAGATATTGAGGATGTTGCTCCTGCTAAAATCCAAGGGAAATCTGCTGGATCTGTTGTCCCATATGTTGGTGTTGCCTGCTTGGGTGCCATTTTGTTTGGATATCATCTCGGGTAGGTCCTTTAAGAACCCTTTTCATAAAACCTCCAGACCTGCAAAAAATTTCATTCAACCACCATGCCTGCTATTCTCGTTGTCCTTCAAATCTTTACTACTGGATTTTCATTATTGTTGGCTGTTGTTATCCAACTATTTGCCACATTATTCCCTCGACACTTGAGGTGCATTGTTAACATGTACCCATCTGTTTCAGGGTGGTCAATGGTGCTCTTGAGTACCTCTCAAAGGATTTCGGTATTGCTGAAAACAATGTCCTACAAGGCAAGTTTTGTTTGGATAGGTGATGAGATTATGTATTTTGTCATGCATTTTTATTTCTCTGTGTGAACATATTATTGGATACAAGATATGTTTTATTGTAGTATATGGAAGATGGGTTGTCGTTTTCTAAAACTTCTGTACCACCATTGGCAAATGCATTTTCCATGGTTTTGGACTTTGGCAGGCTCCGGCTGAATGAAAAACTACTTTTCACCAGCCTCTAGTCAAGCTTCTGTTTTTTTTCTTTCATATTTTCAAATATATTTTTCAGTGTTATGTATGCACTTTGGATAAATAAGTCAAATTGTGCAACGTTTCCAATAGGATGGATTGTTAGCACACTTCTTGCTGGTGCTACTATTGGGTCATTTACTGGGGGTGCATTGGCTGACAAGTTCGGGAGAACAAAAACTTTTCAACTGGATGCAATTCCCCTTGCTGTAGGAGCATTTCTTTGGTATGTTTCTTTGTTCTTGATGATGAGGTTGTGATCTTGCTTTGGTATCAAAACTAATTCGTAAATGGTGTCAAATCATGCAGTGCCACAGCCCATAGTGTACAGACATTGATAATTGGCCGTTTGCTTGCTGGAATTGGAATTGGCATCTCATCTGCTATTGTGCCACTTTACATATCTGAGGTAGCAACATCTGATTTCAACTTCAGTTACTATTTTCTGCTAGCTTTCATTTTTGTTGATATACTTTCCAATGATTAGATATCACCAACTGAAATTCGCGGCACGCTTGGCTCTATCAACCAACTTTTTATCTGTGTTGGGATTCTTGCAGCATTGGTGGCTGGATTGCCCTTAGCTGGAAATCCTTTATGGTATATACTTTTTACATGATACCTACATGACTGGAAAGAAGCTTTAATGTTGAGTGAGATATGAATATACCAAGGATGTTCACAAACACTGTTGAAAGGTTGCTAAGACCGATGTGCATTTTTGGTGGATTTTCAATCTGCCAAAGGTAGGGTCATGTTGAAGTTCTGCCTGATCAAATGATCACATATCATTTGGCCTTAAAAGGGCACAAGGAACTGGGACCAGTTTCAGAATAAGATCCCTCGGATACTACTAATACAATTCTATCATTCACCATGTTTTTGGATTATCATATTTAATTAAACTGCAAAAGTTGAAAGAGTTTTTGTTACCATCACAGTTTCTCTCTTATTCTTTTAATTTTTGCCTCTTTTATCAGGTGGCGGACAATGTTTGGCATTGCAATAATACCTTCTGTTCTATTGGCACTGGGAATGGCACTTTCTCCAGAAAGCCCTAGGTGGCTTTATCAGGTTTTCTTTTCTACTAGTTAGTCACATTTGGTGGGACCTTTTGTATGTTAAGCTAGATGAATTTGGTTGCAGCAAGGAAAATTTTCTGAAGCTGAAAAGGCTATAAAAAGACTATTTGGAAAGGAAAGAGTAGCTGAGGTTATGAATGACTTCAGTGCAGCAAGTCAAGGGTCTTCAGAATCAGAAGCTGGGTGGATTGATCTTTTCAGTCACCGAAATTGGAGAGGTACACTTGGAAAATAAGGGAAGCTATTCATATTTGATCACACGCAGTCACACAGAATGCGGATTTGAGAATTTGTGATTAAGCATCGATGATGTTTATAGTTATACCAGACCTGCCATTAGATATGGGCCCGATAGTTAATTTTAATGGTAGGTTGTCTTTATTAATACCTTCGTCCCTGGCACAGCAGGAATGTTTCGCCTAAATCAGTGGTCCAAATTTAAGTATGTGTAACTTCTTTGCTAACAATTAAAGCATGTGTGAATGCTTGTTTACTCCAGAAATTGTTTTTCGTTGAATCATTTGGAATGTAAAAACTATCTATTGTTCACCAATGATATATATTTTTTCTGATTATTTTGTGTTTTAGTTGGCAATTTGATATGGTCTTTAGGGATGCAGCATTAAAGTCTGGTGTGAAACCATTACAAATTGATATTTTAATTTTGAAGACTCTTCTGTTTACTTATCGAACAAGGAACACAATAAGAAGGGAAAAAACCGCGAGATACTAAAGATAAGCCTGGCTGGCCCCAAGTTGACTTCTTGAGCTGAGCATATCCACATGACATACATTTAAGAAACTAGTTTTGTGTTTGTTAACAATCTCTTGGCCATTTTTGAGATGAATGTAGTGCATTGCAATCTTTAGGAGCAAGATTTATTATGGGGGTCGTTTTTGGATCTGATTCATCTGGAGATGTTTGGACTTCTAACAATAGTCTTATCCTCTTGTCATTTATCAAAACTTTTCTCCATCTTTGGACAGCATTCTATGTGATCCCCACCAGTGCAACTTGAATGGCATGGTATATGCATAAAAATTTCTAAGATTAGAATAGATTGCACATATTGAAGAGTTCTTGTGTATTATTAGTTCAAGTACCTTTATCTGTTTCTGTTTGCCATTTCTTTGTTTCTCTTTGCCATTTCTTTATATTGCAAGTCATCATACAAATTTATTGCAAGTCATACAACAACTTTTGCATCTCTCTCTTCTGCAGTTGTTAGTGTTGGTGCAGCGCTTTTCTTGTTCCAACAGTTGGCTGGAATTAATGCTGTCGTATATTATTCTACATCTGTGTTCCGCAGTGTTGGAATTGCATCTGATGTAGCAGCCAGTGCTCTCGTTGGAGCATCAAATGTTTTTGGTCAGTTTATTTTGTTGTTTTATGCAAGGAGCTTAAGGAAAAATCTGATTTGGTAGTTGACATTCTACTGGACTTTAATCTTCTTGCAGGTACAACAATAGCATCCTCTTTGATGGACAAGCAAGGAAGGAAAAGTCTTTTAATTACAAGCTTTTCTGGAATGGTAATACAATTATCTATCCACATGACATTAATTGTTTTGACATACTGGAGCAATCTCGAGTTTTGGAAATTCTAGGATGATAATTTTTTTTTTTTTTCAATTTCCTTACTTAACTATTTCTTATTTTCGCCAGAACTAATTATATCTTCCGACATCCGTGCAACCTTTTTTTTTTTTTGTGTACATGAAATTCATTGTATTTGGCTTACAGGATGTGATTCTAATTGGCCCTACAAAATGTCTCCAAGTGGCCTTATCTAGTATGTAGTGAATATATTGATGGCATTGTCCACCCAAGATAATGTGTGTAGAGAGTGGTTACAATTTAGTGAACTTCTAAAGCTCTTCTCTGTCAAAAAGCATTTGTGACCCTCTGATAGATGCTTATTTTTTCCCTTTGCATCCCGTCGAAGGTCTATTTCATCTAGTTTCCTTAGTAAAATAGTTCTCTTGATTAACATTTTACATGGATGCAAAGGAAAACCAAGTATGCAATGGTGGTTCTTGAGTGGGTAGGACAGCAAAGCATGGCTTTCTTTCCAATAGCTAAAGCGGTTGGTAGTCTGTAATTGTTCCTAATAAGTAAAAAATCATCGTTGTTCCCTTTGGCATGCATGTATTTAAACCAGACAACTTTTAACAAATTCGAACTTAAGTTAACTTCTCTCTTTAACCAAATTTCAGGCTGCCTCAATGTTACTGCTTTCCTTATCGCTCACATGGACGGCCTTCGCACCATATTCAGGCACCCTTGCTGTTCTTGGGACTGTCCTGTGAGTTAGTTCTAAACATTTGGGCAACTAAATTAGAAAATATACTAAATACAACCAATTTGGGATTGAATGCGGGCTTTGATTCTATTCGCACAGCTACGTATTATCCTTTTCACTTGGTGCTGGTCCAGTGCCTGCTCTTCTACTTCCAGAGATATTTGCCTCCAGAATAAGAGCAAAAGCAGTTGCTTTGTCGTTGGGCACACATTGGGTGAGTCATGAACAAGAGAAGTATCCGTTTTTTCTTTCATGCATCGTTTCAGTGGTTTCACATTCAAGGCCCAATTCTGTCACGTTGCTTATCTGGTTAAGCAATGAGCAGAAGTAAGATTAAGAAAAATCGTCGGGCTACCAGTTGCTGATTTGCTTATTCTCATTGTTGGTTTTCTTTAATAGCAATTAAGCAAATCAGCAGCAGCCTCATAAAACAAGCTTATTTGCTTATTTGCTTTTTGTTAAGCGTTAGCAAATAAGCAAGCAAACCCAATGGGCACGGCTAGGAAAAATCGCCCAAAAGTATGGTTTTTGTTATGCCTCATCTCTTCTTCATAGCAAGTGAAGCAAGAGGGTTGGTTAAGCTATTAACTAGCGAATTGGGCAATTTTCTTTCGCCTCTATATAATGACATATGTATCTAGGCAAAGTACCAGAACAGCCTTTAATCTGTGTGTTGATCTGTAAAATATCAAATTTGTAGCCCTCCTTTTGATGGGCTTTACTATGAAACCAAGAAAAAAGAAAGAAAATAAAGCAATCTCTGCATTTTTTGGATTTTCCTATTATTGGATTCTGTTGTGGTGCTTGCATAGTTGTATTCTTTTTACTATCTACAAATTTTTGCTTTAAGTTACGAGGGTTGTTGTTTTCTTCTTGAACAGTTATCCAACTTTGCCGTCGGGCTGTTTTTCTTGAGTTTTGTAAATAAGTTTGGAATCAGCTCTGTATATCTGGGGTTTTCGATGGTCTGTGTTCTTGCTGTCCTGTACATATCTGCTAATGTTGTGGAAACAAAGGGGCGATCGCTGGAGGAGATAGAGCGCGCTCTTAACCCAGGAATTTGATCCCAATATTCTTCCCAAGTGCTGGTGATGGTTTAACATCGATAATGACAGTATCCCGACTTGACTGACGCTGGCATCTTGAACCTTTGAAGGTTACTTCTCTACTCGGATGCCAGTCCACATTGCAAATACCACGTACTAGAGCTGTGCTTGTTTCATATTCCCTATTCTCTTTCTTTTTCTTCGTTGGGACTTTGTTTTAACGCCAGTGTATATGTAATTGTAGCTTAGTCCAGTGTCAAGACATTGCTGAACTGGGATTCTCCCAGCCCCTGTGATACTATCTCGTCACTTGATTCTGCAAAAAAATTTCAATCTCCCAATGTGAAATCATGGTTCTTTCAAACTTGAATAAATTGCACCATTGGTGCATCGTCTGCATGTCCTAACGTGGGAATCAGGTTGGAGGTAACAGGCAAAATCTCCAAGCTCAAATGGACCAGAATCTGATGTTCATGGCAGAATTGTTAGACCTGCCTTTATCTTGGTGCCGTCTGTGTCGGTTTAAGGAGGGAAGTGAATGAAATTTCCCAGTTTAATTGCAAAACGGAAACGAAAATATAATAGACAGAGAGACATTATCGGTTTTGAAAGTATTCGACAATTTTATTTGTCAGCATAACGTAGATGGGGATACAGCTTTCAGGGGAATTTGATAGTTATTCCTCTGCCGGAGGAGCCAGAGCCAAGGAAAGAAGAAATGTAGAGGTTTAGCAAAAAAAGAAGAAATGTAGAGCAGCAGCAGCAAAAACAGAAACACAGTTGAAGGAAAGAAAAAAAAACATAAATTTTCATTTACATCACAGTCCAACACAAGAACTAATCCATGTTATTTATGTAGTAAGCAAGATATCAATGAAAGGCCAAGTCACGAGTCGTAAAAACAAACAAGAGCGATATTTTTATCTCTCATATTTACAGCGTTCGTCTCTCGAACTCCATAGCTGCGAAAAAGCAGTAGAGAGAGAGAGAGAGCTCAATATAAAACATGATAGATAGATCGGCAAAAAACACTCAGCAAACTTGCAATTCAGACTCACATAGTAACAATGCGTCTACATGTTGGCTTTTCTTTCCCACCTTTCCTTTGTGTCGAGCCTACAAAGACACAATCCCGAGGAAAGTAAAACCTTGGTCAGAAACTAAAAAAGCTTCGGAGCAATAAAACTAACTTCTGAGATGCAGATATAGACGATCATCGTGACAAAACTATCATATTTGTATAGGAACTTGACAAAATTGATAAGAGGTTGATGGGGTACCCCCAATGTAACTTCTGCCGCTTTTTTGCTCCGACATGCACTGCTGCTGCTGTCTCCTTCGGCAGGGAGAAGGTATCTTTCACAGCACTCCCATTCAAGACGGAAGTGCATGCGTCATCAGTTTCTTTGCTTGATATTTCCTCTGTATAACCTTTGGCATCAGACTTCTTAAAACAAGATTTATTAGTCTTGTTTGGTAGTCCTGCATCGTTTTGACCTGGATTACACAAGCTCTAAAAAAGTAACCAAATAAAAGATGGAGTTGACTAGATGAAACCACAGAAGGAACCTTTTGGTTTGTT
This sequence comes from Arbutus unedo, assembly GCA_014822125.1. Classification (NCBI taxonomy): domain Eukaryota; kingdom Viridiplantae; phylum Streptophyta; class Magnoliopsida; order Ericales; family Ericaceae; genus Arbutus; species Arbutus unedo. The sequence goes on along the minus strand of JABCMJ010014092.1, from coordinate 4,887 downwards.
TTTTATCTTCGATTTTGCTTTGATTTGTAAACGCCTCTTGTGCAGTTCCTATGACCAAAAGAGAAATACAAATGTTCAGAGTAATACGGCTGCATGACTGACACACAGAGACCTTATAATACCCTCTAACAGCAATTTCAGTTCAATCCATTCTCCTAAAAAAAACTTTACTCTTTTCCCGTCTTCCCAGTTGCTTTGACAAGTAGCTCGAGTAACCAATGTACGACTTTTTATCAACGCGGACACGATATACAAATAAGGCTTTAATTAAATAGATTTACCGCATATGCTTTTATATACCAATGTTGCTACATCATTCCGCCTAGCCATTACGTCATTCACAAAAGCGTTTTATGCTTATCATTCATGTGTGTCTTTACCCGTCATATTTGACGCAACACAAAGGCTTTCCTAGGGTTAACTAGAGCATACTACTTCTTTTAACACCTCCAATGTATCGGCGAGTATCCATAGAGTATCCTGCGAGTCTCTAGGGTGTCTTGAGCATATTCTAGAGTGTTCCAAGAATGTCTGCGATTCACAGAAAAGAGGTAACATCTAATGGAGAGGAACCAATGGAAGGCAGTATACTTGAACTGCAGTATACTTGAACTGCCGATAGATATGTAGAAAAAAAGAATTTTAAATTGACAGTTTTACCCCAACTTAAAACCGTACCATCACTCAATTACGCAAGCTGTGAATTGGAAAGGAAGGATAATTGATATTTCGGATATATAAGTGCAGCAAAAATGAAGCACCTCTGTTTTTCCTAAAACCACTGAGCAGTAAATACTCTCATATTATGCATTGCCAACACATTTCCAAGACTCAAATTAACCCACTTGGCTTACACGCAATCCCAACCTATATCCTATCTTTAAACCCGCCGATGGAAAGACACTAAGCATATCACAATAAAACATTCCATTTTTTACCAGGATCGAATGAATATTTATGAAGGTGATAGAAAGCGTGAGACGAAATGAGGTTGACAATAATCAGTCAAAAGGATAGAGAAAAAATGATATTGAAAGAGAAAAGAAGGAAGACAACTATGGAAGGGTGAGAGAGAGCAAAAAATGTGCACAGAGTGACTCCCTCCATCAGGCAAATTTAAGAACAATATTACCAACTCTAATATCTGTTATAATAAAAAGTTTGGAAGCCAAAAAAAGGAAGAAGAAATTTCAATCTTCTAACCAAAGTTACCAAACGCTTACAAGTATTACCGGAGAAACTTTGAAAAACTTCCTTTTTAAGAAACAGAGAAAATATAACCGCCTCCATACACATGAAAATCTGAAACAGAATCTTACTGTCCCAATACCCAGTTGGTCCTATACATGTGCCGTGCTATCATGAAAAGAATTGCAATAGCTAAATGATGGTTCAAGTGCGTAAGAGGAGCCACAAGACATAGAAGCACATCTACGTAGAACCTAAGAAACAGGCCATCAAGTGTATTGAATCTTATCAAATATTGCCTATCAAGGGACGTCCAGAATTCAGGACCACTAAAGCATTATATGGAAAGCCATATTTCCATATGAAAAGTCTCCACTCTCCAGGACCATGCACTTTGAAAAAGAGATCCAGAATCTTCATTGGCTGACTTTGTGCGAAGGCCTATACCCAAGCAACACAAATACCGTCCCGGTGTAACACAAACACTCGAAAGAGCATGAAGTTAACAAGCCTTTGCCGTTGTGGAAAAAAAGGATTGCAGTGCCATGCATTTTGAATACTCTTTTAATTCTTAAAAATCTCCAATCTAATTGTAATATGAATCTGCGACAAACCATCAGTAGTGCAGGTCATCCTAAAAGGTACCCACTAACTCTTTGAACAGAGAGAAATCAGGGACCCAAAAATTGGTGAATGTAAATTCGGGGAGAAGCCTATGGTTCACACCCTTTAAAAGTTGTGTACTGTATGTCCTTGTTAGGCATAATTATGGCTCATGTTACGTAATATATTGGCTCATGTTATGAGTGTTTATTATTTTGACACACCCACTCGTAACACACAAAGTCATACATAACAAATACCATAAAGAGTCGTAACAAATTAAAAACAATACGTAACAAGTTGAATCATAAAAAAATGTATAATACAACCATAAAACTCATAAAGTAAATCATAAGTATCCATAAATTTCGTAACTTTACAATAAATATGCGTAACTTTACTTTTTTGCGGTACATAGCTATTCATGTTATAGTACGAGCCCCAAGTCCTAAGGTTTGAAACCTCTCATAACCTCTCATATCCTATCAACTCTTACTGGACGAGTACATAGATTCCAACAAATGGTCGGTAAAATTGGACCCAAAGATTAGTCTAGATGCTCATAGGCCCGGACACTCTGAATTATCGAAAAAAACTTTCTCCCAAATTCAGAACCAGAATAAAGCAAAAAGATTGAAAGAAATTAACTTTGAGAACAAATTCAGTTCTTACGTATACCACACATACTAAGCAAATAAGCTCAGAGAGAATTTTTTAAATTTCTGCATTCGACAACTTCATATAAATCAAAGTTTAAGAAAGTGAAGGTGAAATTTAGGGTTTGGAAATGCTACTTGGAATTTGGTGAGTTGGGTTTGGGTGATCCCAGAAGGCTTAAAATTGGCCTGCAGAGGAAGTTTTGCCGCTATTGCTGCTTCCCTCCTTTCGTCGTCGTCTTCCTCCATCTTTACCCACGCTTCTCTCTCCTCTGAAACCCAACCGGCAAACGGCGCTACACGACCCCCGCGGCTCTGCTGTGAGAACGGCAATTTGAAGCGGGCCCCTGAAATATTGTTTGTTGGGCCACTAAGATGCTGCCTGCTTTGTTGAGGCCCAGTTTTTGTGGTCCTCCTTCACCGTTGAAGGAGAAATTATTCAGTACACACCCTCACAACACCATGGTATCATACATTAGAAGAACAACTTTTCCAATGGCAAGATATTTTTTACTTTTTAAGTGTATAAACTTGATGGTATTAAAAATTATATAGTGACTTTCAAAGCTTGTCCTGAGTTGTTACACACAAGTTCAAAGACCGTATTTTCGGTTAAGAATTTTTTGACGATTAAATTAGATCGTTGATATAAGAGAATAAAAATGTGTAAATGTTTAGACAATAGCTAAAGAATATACTTTGACTTTGCTACAACGGCACTTTTTTAAGGTGGCGAAGGACATTATGGAGCCTGATGGTTGCATCCTACCCCTCACAGGGGCGGAGCCAGAATCTAATAATAGTGGGGTCAAATATCTAAAACATATATATATGTTCTTTTTACGTATGTACTTGACAAAAAAGGAAAACCGAAAGGCTAGATAAAAAGTAAAGTTTACCCTAACATATAGCATATACTTCAATCTAAAAATGACACTAAACTGAAGCAATATACAAATTGTAACGCCCCAACTTTTCAGTACGTTATTTAAATTATTTTTAAACCATTTATTATACAAAGCGAACATTTTAAAAGAAATAGCATAGATTTTTTTTTCTTTTATTAATAAATCAACGACAGTGGAATTACATTTGAAATAAAATAATTACCCTTTTGGTTTTACATAAAAGACAGAATTATAAAATTCAGAGCTTCTAATGGTGCGACAATTTGGTCCTGTTGAACTGTACAACTTCATCGTCCAACTCTTCCTGCTCGGGAGACATCTCCATTTGCTCTTCTAAGACAGAGAAGTTGCTCTAATGAGTAATGAAACTTAGTAGGAACTTATACTTGAAAAACCGAACCCCAAGGTAATAACACGTATAACAAAATATATAAAAGTAACTGAACGACATCATAACAAATGCTGAAATATCACCCGCAGTCAAATAACACATAGATAAATTATGAACTTTTTTTTTTTTCTCTTAAACGAAACGACTCTCTAGGTATAAAACCCATAACAATACGGCTCGATAGCCAATGAAAATCCAATCTACCTCCGGAATCGAACTCTGAACATAATCCTTGTATCGTTCGACACATCAAGACCATCCAGCACACCAAGTACAGTTAAATGTGTCAAGACCGTCCAGTACTCCGATCAAGTACAGTACAACGCATCACAACCGTCCCGCAGGTTATACAACCAAACACCATTTCAATTTTTATTTCCAGTGTCCTTACCTGTCTCTACAAGTGACCACGTATTATCGACAAATATCTAATGTTCCTACGTTCAATCTATATTTTCTCTTAAAGTTCAATTGTGTCAAATTTACGAAAATTCAGGCAGCATAACGGCTATAAACTAAACATCTAGTAGTGTGACTACTACTTTAGTAGATTCTCCAACAACAACACGACAATTATTTCCCCTTGTGAAAGTTCTTGAGCTCGTATACACATCACACATGTATACGCTTATCTAGCCGATTAAATCTGATTTGATATCTCATGTAGAAATTATAAAACACAATTTTTAACAGTACCCATGTTAAGTTCAAATCATCACCAACATGTTAAATTAGATAAGAAAACAACGGCTGCACCTTGTAAAGAAAAATAACAAACTAATTTTACATCAAGGATTGAAAATTTAAGAACACATAATTAGAAAAAGGAATTTGGGTGCAGATAACCCATTTTAACTTCAATTCAACCAATTGACAGACCATAAGTTAGCCCACCACCAGATCTTAAGTAAGACCATTCTTCAACTGGTACTTTAAATTGCTAATACTTGAAAATTCATTAGCAAACTAGAGACCTTGCAACAAAAATTGATCGACTGAGTTCACCTTTAGCTAGGGACCCAACAATGATACAAATAAAATAAAAGATCAAACTAGAAGTTAAGCTATAATTATGTTAAAATAAACACCAAATTGGAACACAAAATGGGTATCCGGTTGGAAGTGAAAGTTGCAGAGCCAG
>JABCMJ010014091.1:0-30896 GCA_014822125.1 Arbutus unedo | reverse complement strand
AATATATCCGCTAGTTGATCTTCAGACTGCACAAAAAGTATGCATATCAAACCCTCGCTCAGCTTCTCCTTGATAAAGTTCCTATCAATCTCTATACGCTTCATTCTGTCATGTTGAACAGAATTATGAGCAATATTTATGGCAGCTTTCATCGGACCATCATCTCCAATCCCCAAATCCTGTAGTAAGGTGTGAAGCCACAAAAGTTCGCACGCACTATGAGCCATGGCTCTATACTCAGTTTCTACGCTGGATCGAGAAACCACTGATTGCTTCTTACTTCACCAAGTCACCAAATTTCCCCCAATGAAAGCACAGTAGCCAGATGCAGGGCATTTATCATCTACGGACCCTACCCATTCCGTATTAGTAAATATCCCCAGACGCAAATGACCATGGCTAGAGAACAAAATCCCCTTTCCTGGAGCTGACTTGAGATATCTCAAAATACGATAAACAACATCCATATGTGCGGTACGTGGATCATGCATAAACTGACTAACAACGCCCACAGCATATGAAATATCCGATCTAGTGTGAGCTAAATAAATCAGATGACCCACAAGTCTTTGATATCTTTCTTTGTCAGTACGTTCCCCCATATCGCCACTAAGATGGTGATTAGCCTCAATAGGAAAATTTGCAGGTTTACAACCTAGCATACCTATTTTCTCCAACAAATCAATGATGTACTTTCGTTGAGAGATGAAAATGCCTTTGTCAAACCTTGCCACTTTCGTCCCAAGAAAATATTTTATTGATCCTAGATCCTTGATCTCGAATTCTTGAGCCAGTTGAGCTTTAAGGTCAGAAATCTCATTTGCATCATTGTCTGTCATTATTATATCATCAATATAAACAATAAGAACAGCAATCTTGCCACCACTTCCGTTGATAAACATAGTATGATTAGCATGACTCTGCCGGTATCCAAATCTCAACATAATCTTCGAAAACCTATCAAATCAAGCTCTTGGTGATTATTTTAAACCATACAAGGTCTTCCTCAATCTACACACATTTCCTCCACTTGCAGTTGAGGAAGCTCCGGCGATATCGCCATATAGACTTCCTCTTCTAAATCACTATGAAGGAAAGCATTTTTTACGTCAATCTGTAGAAGGGACCAATTCAGATTTCCAGCACAAGAGAGTAGAGCCCGTACAGAATTCATCTTTACTACCGAATCAAAGGTCTCTTCGTAGTCAATCTCATACGTTTGAGTAAAACCTTTAGCAACCAGTCTCGCCTTGTATTTGTCAACTGTCCCATTGGCATTCTGTTTAATAGTAAACACCCATTTACAGCCCACTAGTTTCTTTCCTCCTGGAAGAGATACTAATTCCCAAGTACCATTCCTTTTCAAAGCTGTCATCTCCCCTACCATAGCTTCCTTCCACTTAGGTATCCTAATCGCATCCTACAAATTCTGTGGAATGTATATAGAAGAAAGAGAGGAAACAAAAGCATGATACGAAGGAGATAAGCAGTCATATGAGACAAACTGATAAATGGAATATTGGGTACACTGTCCAACGCTTTTTCGAAGAGCAACAGGAATATTGAGATCACTTTACTCAAGAAAAGATGGTTCAAAAGAAGATTTATTACCCGATAAGTCAGCGGTAGGGTCTGGGACTGAAACTGAACTGGTAGTGGTGATTGACACGATGGCACCACACATGAAAATTTGCCTTTTCGCTTATATGTTTGCAATACAGCTGGCTTGGCAAGTTGTTGTTCATGCCCAACCTGTTCACCAGTGTCCTTATCTGCCCTATCAACAGATATGGGTTCCCCTCTGTCGATGGTGAGTATCGCTTTCTCTCCCGCACTAGGAGATGGTAAAAACATCTTTTTCTCCCTAGTAGATGGTGACTCCCCCTGAAGAGACGGGGTGGAAGGAGAGTAAAAAGACTCGGTCTCCCAAAAAGTAACATCCATAGAGACAAAAAACTTCTGAGAGTAAGAATCGTAACACTTATATCCCTTCTGGGTGGGTGAGTATCCAACAAAGACACACTTATGAACTTTAGGACCCAACTTGCTACCCACGGAGTGAGAAGCATGGACAAAGCAGACACAACCAAAAACTTTTGGAGAAGGAGAGGAGACGAGACACGTGCAGAGAAGACACGCAATAGGAGTTTTGAAGTGGAGAACACCAGAAAGCAGACGGTTGATAAGATAAGCAGCGGTCAAAATCGCTTCGTCCCAAAAATATTTGGAAAGATGCATGGTGAGTAGAAAAGAGTGAGCAACTTCAGCAAGATGATGATTCTTGCGTTCGGCGACCCCATTTTGTTGTAGGGTGTCAACACAAGTTGTCTGTAAGAGAATGCCATGTGCATCCAAATAGGCCCGAAAGGCCCGGTCAACATATTTGGTGTCATTATCACTGCGAAAAATTTTAATATTGGTTTCAAATTGTGTGTGCACCATCCGATGAAACGACGTGAAATAAGAAAATACCTCACTTTTGGACTTGAGGAGATACACCTAAGTCACACAAGAATAACAATTAATAAACGTGACAAACCAACGAAAACTTTTAAGAGAAGTAATAAGAGAAGGGCCCCAAGCGTCAGAGTGAATAACCAGAAAAGGAGCGCTACTTCTTTTATTAATAGGAGCATAAAAAGAGCGTTTATGTGTCCCAAGTTCACAAGCTTCATAAAAAAACTGACTCTTAGGACAAGACTTAGTTAAATGAGAAAAAAATTTCTCTAAAATGCCAAAAAAATGATGACTTAATCTCCGGTGCCACTGATGCAGTAAAGAAATATCAGAACTACTATTTGCATATAGAGCCTGGCCATAGGACAAAGGTGACAGAGGTGCATACTCCAAGAAATAAAGACCATCATGTTCTCTACCACTGCCAATCACTTTCCTTGTATCTAGTCCCTAAAAAACACAATGAGAAGGAAAAAATGTCACAGAACAATTTGCAGAACGGGTAAAGCTACTAACAGAAAGCAGATTAGTAGCAAAATTAGGAATATGTAGAACTGAAGAAAGAGAAACAGTAGGAGAATAGCGAATGGAGCCCTTCCCTGAAATAGCAAAGAGAGATCCATCGACTATTCGGATCTTATACTTACCAAAACAAGTAGAGTAAGAGTAAAAAATAGATGAACAACCTGTCATATGGTCAGATGCACCAGAGTCGATAATCCAAGTAATACCAGAAAATACAGTAAAAGCACTAGCTGAGATATCTGTGTGAGCATACTAAATGGAAGGAGAAACCATGGAAGTAAAAGCAGGAGTAAACGGAGAATCAATCCGAGCCATAAGGCGCCTGAGAGCTTGCATCTCCCCCTGAGAAAAACCACCAGTGGGATTAGCACCGAACTAAACCCCAAAGTCAACAACAGGAGAAACTGGAGACTTCGAGACATGAGCCTGAGCCTGAGAACACGTAGAACTACGACCACGACCACCACGGCCACCACCATTGCCACGAGGAGAGCGACTATGTAACTTCCATCGAAAATCCCTAGTGTGTCCAATATTGTCGCAGTAATCACACAGAAGAAAAGCACGATCAGTAACACCACCACTAGCACCAGATTGACCACTCGGTGGGGGAGTGACCACTAAGGCAAAATGAGTAGGCAGTAGTATGCAACATAGCACTGTGACGAATCTCCTCCTGCTAAACAATAGCATAGGCCTCACCCAATGATGGAAACGGAACGCGACCCAGCACTTGCACCCTAATCTGATCATACTCCATATCCAGACCAGCCAGAAAATCATAAACCCGTTTGTTTTCCAGTCGCTAGATCCATTTAGTAGCATCTTTGGCGCATAAAGCCTGAAACCCCTGATAATGATCAAACTCCTGCCACGCATGACTCAAATCGGCATAATACTCAGTAACCGACCGATGATGTTGGTCCAATGTACGGAGTTTCTTTCTCAACTCAAATCACTGAGCATCATTCCCTTGCTCAGAATATGTACAGGCTACAGTAGTCCAAATCGTATACAGGGTCTCAAGCAACAGGAAGGTATGGCGAATATCAGCTCTTATAGAGTTAAGCAGCCAAGTCATAACTAACCATTTCTGAGACTTAAACCATTTTAGTTCAGCAGGATCTGTATGTTTAGGAACCGGACCATCAATGAATTTAGATATCCCTTGGACTTCAATGGCCAAGGTAAAAGTACGAAACCAAATCAGATAGTTAGTACCATCTAATTTAATAAGGCAAATATCCAAAGTAGTGTTATTAAGAGGCCCAATTAGAATCGACTCATCCTTCGTAGTACTGGCACCACCGACAACAAGTTTTAGATTAGCCGCCATAGGTCAGAATGATAAGAAACCAAAGAATATATCCAAAATAATGCAGCGAGGCCGAATAACCAGCAAAGACTACCAACACATCAGAGAACACAAAAAATACCACAGATCAGAGAACACTGGTGAAGACCACCAACAGATCAGAGAACACAAATCGCTGCAGCAGGGGGCGCCGGCAACTGGCGGCAGGAACTGACAACGGTCAAAGAGAGAGAGAGACACACATAGATCGCAACTACCAAAAGGGACGGATCGAGGTCGAGAGAGAGAGGATAAACGCAAATCGCGATCGCAACTACCGGCGGCTCGAACGACGATGGCCAGTGACGCAATGAACGGCAACGGCCACTGGCAGCGGCGGCTAGGGTTAGGGTTTTATTTGGTAGTGAGAAAAAACTCAACAAAACACTCAAGTGATCAAAATTTTTTTAGGGTTTCAATTGGGTATTGAGAAAACTCAACAAAAAAAGGAATCGTTCGATCAGGACAAAGGCACTGATCGTCGCTCTGATACCATGTAGAGTTTTGAAATCCCAAAGTTGGGTTTTACCTTTCATTGCAATAATTATATAAGTACAACTAGGAACATAATTACACTACAACCCTCTAACAATAAGCTAATTACTAATTGCACAATTAATTTACACGTGGGCCCATATCTTAACACTAATTGATACCAAAGATGGCTAAGAGTAACTCAACAAGTATTTAGCCACATCTCAACGAGAAAGAAGGTAATTAACTGTCTCCTTCATTCTTATGGACGTACAACAGCAGTTGTGAAGCATTTTTCCCTAATCGCAAGTTTTCAATGATCAATATAGCCTGCAACACTGACGTGCGGAAAAGAGACATATGAAGACAAATACCTGCCAAATGACAGAAGGTAGGTCTCTCATCTCCACAAAATCTAGAAATATTTAATTGCAAACTTCTAGGTTAAAGGTTCCTATCCCAGACCACCAAGGCAGCGTACTATAAATAACCGCTAAGACTTCCCCACTGTCCACCAAGTCCAAAAATGAGGCTTCCACGTCATCTTATCCACTTTAAAAAATTCATCCACTGGGTTTGCTAACTATTCTCACATATGTCTACATGCACTGATATTTAATGATCACATATAAGGACATAAATTTCCAACTTAAATGTCACAACAAAAGTTATTTACGAACATGTCAGGACCAAAGGAGAAAAGCTATACATACGACATTATCACAAGAAAGAGAACCAGTTTAAGAGATCCAATAAGACAAACCTCAAACACTCTTTATAACAAGCAATGGCAGCACGAGTGTGCCTGGAATTTCTGTAAAGCTTTCCCATCAATAGATTCATTTGCAAATTTCTGGATTTACTAGGAATCCCCTCCATCTGGAAAACAAAAGGAGTAAAGTGATCCTTTGACAATAATGACAGACAAGTAAATCAAGTTGGGAAAAAAACCCTGTAACGAACCCAACCTTTTTTCTTGGAGTTCTCATCCTGGAACACAAAACTTTAAGGGTAAATGGATAATAGGCTATATGAGTTGCTAAGCTACAGAACGAGAAGGCTACTAGTGGGTGGAAAGTGTAATGTGTTTGGTTTCCAGTTGATGATACACTCCCTAAACTATAAAAGTCGTTGTTGGAGGAAAAAAAGTGTTTAATTGAATTCCCCCCCCCCCCCAAACACAAATATGATTTATAAATACTAGAGAGTACAATGTACAAAGACTATAATACCCTCACTCACTCCTCTACTAATTAACTCTCTGGCTACCAAGACATAACCAACAAAAGTCTTTTTGCTTCTTAAATGTTCTACGTACATTAAGGGGAGCCATGATAGAGGAGAGAGAGATTGTGAGAGACTACATCCATTAACAAGAACACCTCATTAGAAAGTGGCTTAAAGCACACAGAGAAATTAATACAAACGGAAAGTATGATAATGAAACCTCAACAAGGGCAGCTCTATTCTCATTCAGAGAACAATGACAGGATGCAATCTTGAACTTCACCTGTACCAAGTTGTTTATATCCAAGTTCGTAAACAAAACTAATTTTGCCGAAAATACTATTTTTAAAAGGAAAAGAATGAGTAGGGGAACATATCAAGCTACCTCGTTTTCATTAATCCCAGAAAGGTTAACAGAATTAGGGGAGGATGACCTGTTTGGTCCAGACAATGAATTTCTTGTCGCTGTGATCTGTTTTGGATTTATCTTGCAGTGTTGCAATGCTTGCTTGTACGTATGCTGAAATTGTTAGAAACATAAAATAAGGAAGAAAATAATATAGATATGAAGACCAGAAGATAGTCAAGGAATTCTGTAACAGAAGAAAGAATTTCCGTGGTATCTCCGCCGCGTACTCTTCACAGGAGGTAAACACGAGGCTTTGAACCACAATCCAACCGATGTATCAATTTCTTCAAAATAAGGAACTACAAATAAAACAAGCATAGTGATATTTCCATAGTATCTTCATCACTTACTCTTCACGGGAGGAAAACGAGGCATTGAACCAAGACCATCCAACTGATGTATCAAATTTTTCAAAACAAGGAATTACGATAGAAAAAAACATTGTTAAATATTCCGAAGGAAGATAACATTAAGACAGCCATGTCAACCCAGATATGGCATTGTTCAAATGTGCATTACAGAGATAAACAATTAATGAAAACAAGCCCCACCAAGAGTAAATATAAATCAGATTGATAAAATGACCAAGGACCAACCACGAGGAGAAATCAAAATGGGAGAATGAAGGCGACATATGTGCAGTCGTAGGGAACGAACGCATTAACAAAATCAACTAGATGTGACATCATTTCTCGCAACAAATTTGCAATGGAAAATGTGATTGAAAATAAGTGCCTTGAGCTTAAGTTTTTCTGCCATGTTGGTTGGCCCACTTTCTACAAGTAATTAACCCGCAGGCAGTGGGTCGTTGCAAGAAAACCCTATTGGTTTGTCAATCTAAAGATCTGACGTACTTAAACATCAAACGCAAGGTAATGTGTTATTCATTTTCCACCAAAAAAAAGGTTGAAGTCAAAAAAATGGGCAGAAGTATCAATACCAACAGCATTAATGCCTCTGTGCTGATGTTCAGACGAGTTTTCAATGGTAATTGTTTAGCCTTCCTGATATGGCAGTTTGTATTGATTGCAAGCATGGCTATATCTCCACATCACCAAACCCCTAAGTTCAGTCCCAATTATACTTAATACAATTTTGATTCCACTTTCCTAAAAAGTCTTACTGTCTAATCAATTAGTGCCAACCTAAATATTGTTTTGAGATCGAGAACAATTAAAGCCCTGCGAAAAATGAAAATTAGTTGACGTGTCAATATTCCTAGTCAATCAAAAGGTACATGTACAGGAAATTATTAAGTTACCAATCACACCTAAGAAATGAACCCAACAACGCATATAAAGCTATCCAACACCCTTCGTTACTGGCAATCCCTCTTGCACGTGAAGATGCAAACAACCATGTATAAAATGAAACATGATGCAAAGGGGAGAAACACAATGCAAATGTAAAGACTTCATAACCACTGCTATGATACCATGTTAAGTTAGCAATTCTCTCAAAATCTTAAAGTGTTGGAAGATAGGGTTAGAAAATGTATTGTCAATTATCAAGCAATCCAACAGAAATATCCATATGAATAAACTTACAATTGCCCTGCGATACTCTCTCTCGCGGAACAATGCATCGCCAAGGAGGACCTGTAACAACATGTAATCACTAATAAGCAGATGATTTCACAAATGAAGACCATCAAAATATGAAATTCGAGTTTCTTATACCAAGTTTTCGGCTTTGACATGTGGACTGGTATCAGCATTTACAGTAGCAGATGAAACAAGAAAACAACCCTGTGGAGCAAATGAGTTCATACCATTATATATTGGTTTCAATCTAGTATAAGGGGAAATGATAAAAGCCCTAGTGAGCATTTAAATAGGAGTGAAATGGGACTCTTGTAGTGTGGTGAAGTTTGAATTTGATAAAGATGCATACGAGCATTTGAGCAGAGCTGTAGAGGCCGTGATCGAGAAGTGTGGAGATATGATCTTTTGGAACTTCCATTGCTGCGTTGAAGAAGAAGTTACTCTCTCCTCTATCCTCTCTCCTCGCGCTCTCTCTCTCTCTCTCTGTCTCTCTCTGGCGTTGGAAGTGAGTCAGTGGGTTGAGAACAGTGCAACCCCAAACCCGCTCTGTTTTTTAAAACCCCTCCCTTGAAAATGTATTTGGGATTTCTGTGTTATAAGGGCGTGTTTGGACCATGCAAAATTGAAAATAATATGTTATCCAAAACTTTGGAGAAATTATATTCCCGCCCCCTAATATTTCCATACCCGCACCACAACCTGTAAATTCGAGAACGATTTATAAATTAGGGTGAATTATACTGATCTCCCTGAGATTTATAACAAATATAATGTAATGTCCCCTTGAGATATTTAAAATTACTCTGATTTTTTTTATTTTTTAAACTATTATGCAGTTACCTCCCTTATCGTAAATATATGTAAAACGTCATTAAATACGCTATTAAAACTTGAAGTTTGAAATTTTTTTTGACAAAATAAACTATAATATAATTTTTATCACGTCCAAAATAGTATATCTTAAATTTTTGTAATTTTTCTAAGGTCAAAATTTGGACAGATTTTAAAACTCTGCTTGAATTTTGACTTTAGAAAAATCTAAAAAAATCATCATAGGTTATTTCAAACGTAATAAAAACTATGTCATAGTTCATTTTATCAGAAAAAATCTCACATGTGAAGTTTTAATAGCATAATTAATTATGTTTGACTAATTTTAACAGTAAGTGAAGTAATTGCGGAATAATTTAAAAAATAAGGAGGTTAGAGTAATTTTAGAAACCTTAAGGAGGGCATTGTATTTTTTGTAAACCTCAGTGGAGGTTAGTGTAATTCACCCTATAAATTATTATAATAAATGATTTTTAAATTTTTAAATTAAAAATAATAAGTTTGGTACATAACTTCTAAATTATTGCAATTTTTCATAAAACCAATTAGAAAATTAATCTACAAAAACGAGCGCATGGTTACAAAACGACAAGTTAAATACAAAGCTAGATAAAACTACTAATAGAGCCACAGTTCGACTATTTCTTATATTGTAGTGATCTCAGCATTGGGCGGAGTATACTATGGGATCAACGATATGGAAGCGGTCCAATATTCATTATAAGTGGGTTCTACCATGGGTGACAAAAGCAAAATTTTGACATTTTATCAGCTGTATTGTATCTATCATTTACATTTGGCGTGAAATACAAAGGCAATATAGGAACACGAGTGATTGACACCTAGTAGGATAGGCAAAACTTATCATTTACGCCAAATATTATGACATGTCATGATGGTGTATGAATAAATAGTATATTCTGTAAATACAAAAAGTAACACGCAAGACACGTAAAAAAAAATAACAATAATAGTCAAATATATATTTAATAAAACATGTGATGTTTTTGTACACTATGATTTCGTGTGCTACATTCGTACACTTGCTTTCATCCGTCATGCCTAATTTACTAAAATAGGTACACAACACTGCACAAGGCAAGCACGGCTCTTGACATAGTACGACTCATGATACCCCACCCTAATAATAAACTAACTACCTAGGTCCTATACATTTAATGTTCTCATCCACTACAATCTTAAAACATTATGTTATGCTCTTGCACACTAAGTTCATGTGTGCTTGTTTTTGTGCGGCACTCCTGTTTATAGATCAAAAAGTGACACAAATAAAGACAAACACAACTCACAACTTAACAGGTTAAGACACAATCTTAAACTAACTACCTAGGTCTTATACATTTAATGTTCTCATCCACTACAATCTTAAAACATTATGTTATGCTCTTGCACACTAACTTCACGTGTGCTTATTTTTGTGCGGCACTCCTGTTTATAGATCAAAAAGTAACATGAATGAGGACAAACACAACTCACAACTTAACAGGTTAAGACACAATTTGACTAAAATCATAACACGACTGAAGACATCTCTTATCCATTATCGTCAAAATCTTAATGGTATGAGTCTCAAATTGTTCATCAACTAATATTACTAGGATGTTGTCTAAGTAACCTAAGACTCTATACATGCTTTTATTAAAGAAAATAAATTAAAAAGTAATATTTTTACATTGGACATTGATCCAATTAATCTAATTTGAAGTGAATGGTGGTGGGCTATTATGTTAGCTTGAAAAAAAGTGTGCAAATAGAATTTCTCAAATTTTTGGCCTAATAAATTTTAAGTTGAAATTAGATTACGTTATTTTTGGGCAAAGATAGTGAACAATATTCGATGAATCATAATTTTTCGTATGTTGTTTTTGTTAGAAAGTATAAATTTTCTTCCGGAATTGAAAAATAAAAATTAAATTAAATAAATGGGTTAAAACAACTAACAATATAAACATTAGAGAAAATAATATCTACTTAGGTGATTTTTTGAATTTTGAATTATAGTTTTTTTTGAATAATTTACACAAAATCTCATCTATTTGTCACTCGGTTTTATTTAATTTTAATTTTTTCATCTTTAATTTGTCATAGTACCTTCTCTGATCTTTTCGAATATAACAAACCATGAATGACGTTAATAGATCGTGTTTTTCTACAAATGTATCCCTAATAGAGTTCATGTTTACTAAATCGGGTCGGCCCGGTGAAAGAATAAAGAGCATGGTTCATTCACATCTCTCTCTCTTTTCAAAAGTTCTAGCCAAATTTTCATTATCTTCATGGAACTTAAATGTTCATTCACGTCTATCTCTCTCTCTCTCCAGTAAAAAATTCAAATTTTTATCCACATCTCTCGCCGTGTCTCTTTCTCTAACGTAATATAAACATTTGTAACCATAGTTTTTTATATGGGTTGCAGCCGGGTCGGACCCGTATACGTATCGAACCGACGAACGGCCTTTTTCAAGCGAGTCGTCTTCGTCTCCATCACGAACACTCGATGGAGTCGTCTTCCCCATCACGAAGACAACTCCACGCACACAAACCCACATCCAATCGCCAAAAACTAGTACACAAGCAAATCGACTTGGCGATTCGAGGTAAATCATGCCCAATATGCTTGACCCACATCGTAGATCGCAGAGCAGCGGTGATAACAGCGTGCATGCACGCTTACTGTGTCGATTGCATTCGAAAGTGGAGCGATTTGAAGCGGAAGTGTCCCCTCTGCAACGCGGAATTCGATTCTTGGTTCTTCAAAATCGACCTCAATTATCGGACGTTCCTCAGAGAGAAATTACCAGCTCTTAGTGAGGGTAGAAGCGGAAATCCAGAGGGTTTACGTCGCAGACGAATTCATCGTCTTGCTGAGCAAAGGTGTGGTTTTGAAACTTTCTTTTGCTTGTTGGGTTGTGGAAATTCAGGAAAAGAGAGGAAATTTTTGTAATTTTGGTGGTCACCTAGAAAACATGGCCTTGTGTAGAGTTCGGATGACAAATATATTATACGGTGGATAGGATATAGTATCCAACAGCGGGGCTGACGCCTTCCCCCCAGTGCCGGAAGGACAAGGAAGTTGGTGACCCGATGACAAGGAGCTGGGGAAGCTCCCGTGAACGGCGGCCGTAATTTTAACTGTCCGTAGGAAGACAAATTCCTTGTGGGTAAGTTCCGACCTGCATCAAAAGCATAACGATAACGATCTGGGCAATGTCTTAGAAAGACTGTACCTGGACAAATAAAACCCTCAAGTCTTGTAGCCTATCTCGTATACATTGATTAGAAAGCTCCCAACTTTTTTCCAATTCAATAAGGTGTTTAGAGTGGCCCTAGTGAAGGTAGTTTTTGTACCATATGGAAGGTTGCAGAAAATTCACAAGAAATATCCAGAATAGTCAATGTCTATCCAATATCCTTGCGTGTTCACTCTGAAGAAGGAAAAAAGATAGGTCGTTCTAAAGCCATCTGAGGAATTGGATTCAAAGCAATTAAGCTACTTGCATGTGTTCGTGGACTGAACGAGATTTAAGCTGGGGAAATGGTGGAATTTGCCAGTGGCATGAAACGAATAACTAAATAACAAGAAATACAATTGAATGAAAATAAAAGTTTTTTCAATTAATAAGAAATTGAATTCTAAAACGAATATGAAAACTGTGTTGAAATATTTAATAGAGAAAATTTGACAGATGTACGAAACCCAGGAAAACTTCTGGATCAAAGAAACCCAGAGAACCTTGTGGAAATGGAAAGCATTCTTTGTCAAAAGGTTTTTCCTTTTTCAAAGGCACCCAACTGTTATTGAAGAATATCTAGGGCGAAGAAATATGTTTGGTAAATAAGTAGTATCAATCCTAGCTCCTATTCCATCAACCGGTCTTCCATATTTTAGTTCCTATCAAAGAAGTTTCTCATAATTTAAACACCGTGATTGAAGGAAGTCTGAGCTCAATTTAGCTCTTGGAAGCGAGTGAAATGTCATGTATATAACTGGAAGCTTTGTCTTGCTTGGGGCTTTGGTAAAATCAAAAGCTTGTACTAGCTATTGAGCTTATTGTACACGTATTTTTATATAAATTTTTTGGATCTCGTGTTTTTATTTTTTATGTTTCTGTTAAGTTTTATGTAGCTGAGGTTGCATCTCCGTTCGCTCGGGTTCTGTTCTGAAATCTCTTAGTAGCTGGTTAGGGTGGTTTAGAGCTTGGCCCTTTTGTCCCGTAATTATTTCTGTCCATTCCTGAATTTTATTATTTAGCCATAGAAAAAGGATAGATAGGTTAAGCTTTACACTGCATCCTGAAGTTTGGTGAGCAGGGTTGAGGTTCTGATGGTTTTGTCTTGTTTTTGGTTGGCGAGAAGAAAGGAAACTATGTGGTTGTGTGTTAATAAGGGGAAAGAATTGAGTGGTCCAAAATTTTGTTATCAGATGGATTTTTAGTTTTTTGATGGTTTTGCTTTTGAATTTTGGATAGCGTTTTATGGTTTCTCCGTCCTCGTTCTCTTAGGTTTATCAGAAGATCAAGGGAAGAGATCAATTGTTTCAGTGGGCAAACAAGGCCATTACCGAGACAAAGATGGTTTGGAAGGTCAGAATCAGAGTCACCCGATGCTGTCGCCCAGAGAGTTCTTCAGTGGCGCGCTAGGTACCGTCCATAACGTTCCTCTTCCCGGAAATTTCTTTCTTAAAGTTTTTGTATTTGGTTGGTTTATGTCTACGAATATAATGTCATTGTGATTCCTTGTTTTTATTCATGTCTTAGCTAATGGATTTGAAACAACTTGTTATGATTTGGTTGAATGATTTGCTAATGTACGATTGATTCTCGCAGCATATATGACCAGCACTTGAAGGCTGTTCCTTTTTCTTCCCGGAGGAATAACGAGCAGGTATATTTATCAGCCCAAGTAACTGTGGTACATAGCGAAGGCAACAGACATAATTATGTTTTTTTTGTTCCAAAATTTCTTCAAATAGATATCCTTTTTAAGTGTTCCTCTATCTCTAAATTGGATACAAAATACTTTCGCTTCTCTTGTCTAAACATGGACCAATTTAGACACTTATGTTACTTCAGATCATTGAGGTGTTTTCCAGTTGTCATATGACGTGTGCAGCTAACTGCATTCGGATCTCGTCAGAGGCTAAAGTGATTAGGGTTAATTGATTACCCTAACACACATACGATTCATATATAGAGAGTGAGCACAATAAGAAGAAGACAATGATAAAAAGAATACCCTCAAACCTCACACCCTCACATCCTACACCCTCACACTAAACACATTTATCTAACATATCTCAATTAGTTTGTCCATGGGTTTAGTGTGTCGAAGGTTCTTGTTGCGAGACCCTGTATAAAGTTGCTCCCATTATGTATCATCGATAGGCAAAATTTGTTTAAGGTCACACAAATGTCTCATAGTGCTAGCACGAATACATTTAGTATTCCAGCAAAGGAATTTGGGGACACGTTATTTTCAGCATCTGGGATTACTTGCACGCATGTCGTTTACTCAATTAGTCTTTTTGCCCACGTAGAGGTTTCCAAACGGGCATGCTTTACTGCGTTGCATCCTCGGTAAGGGGGCTATGAGCCTAAGCTATACTTGTAATCCAAGGCTGACCCCATGAAGAACCATCTAATGTTGGACTAGATTAGCTACTGTATGGCCCAGAAAAGAGCTCGTTAGGAGTCGTGGTTGGTGATCCGGGTTTGGGGATGCCATAGTGCATCAAAATCACGTTTTGCTCTATTTAAAGTTGTTTAAAGCTTTATTAGTTGTACATCATTTTGGAAAGTCTCTAAACAACTTTAAACGTGGACAAAACTACATTGTTTTGCCACACTACAACATCCCCCAACCCGGTGACTCCAAACGCTTGCGAGAAGTGCCTGTTCGACTTTATCCTTTCACTAATTTGATTTAATAAAGAATTATTACCTCAATATGCTGCTGTGAGAATCCTCAAATACCCTCATATGGGGAAAGGGCTCTTTTGGATTGAACATTTCTTCGGGGAATAATGTCTTTGGTAAACCTATTTAAATGTCAGATTTTGGTTTGTCACTGGAAGCATTTTGTTTCTTGGAGAAGAGGAGAGAGAATATAATTATCTTGAAATGTTTATTTTTTAGGGCTTACTTTCTTTCTTATGCACAGAACAAAATAAGAAATAATGGTGCCAAAGAAAGCATAAAAAGGAGAATAGAGCCATGGATTCGTAGGGAACTGGAAGCTATCCTTGGGGATCCAGATCCATCTGTTATTGTGCATGTGGCATCCTCCTTATTCACAGCAAGCCTTGAAGAGAAGTGCGAGGTCTCTTTCGAACAATCTGATCTTGAGGATTACCATCTTGGACCTTTGCGACCTTTTCTGCATCAGAGGACCAATATGTTTTGGCATGAACTTAGGTACGTTGTCTGCATTCCATTTTGGAAAAGATTTCTTATGGGACAATTAAAGGGTTATTTATCAGTGGACTTCTCTTTCACATATTATAGCGTTTGATTAAGGTGGGAATGGTCTGTAATTATTTTGTTTCTTGCTTTTCCTAAGGTGTTTCGCTGAAAGTCCATTCAACATGGAGACACATGACACCATAGTTGAATATAGAAAGTGGTCAGCTTAAGTTCAGAAAAGAGACTTCAATTCAACTTTCTCTATGTTGCTTTCTCGCATCCCGAAACGCTATGTTTGCTTAGTTGGCAGTTTCAGAGGTCGTGTTCTTCAAAAATAACCCTGGTCCTCCAGAGGTTAGTCAAGTTGTGCGTAAGTTGACCCGAACACTCTTGAATTACCCCAGTTCCAAAGGATTGTGCAGTAAAGTCAACCCATGCAACTTGCCACTAAGATGGATATTGATATTGCATTTATGCAGTGAACGAACGGTTAAGAATGAGGAAGGTCTGAGTTTGATTATAGTAACAGAGAGCTAATCAGTGTTGCCAAGTGGACTGGGCCCTTTATTTTTGTTTCAAACTGAATTTCGAAAGTGGGTACAACAAAAGAAGCAGAAACAAGGAAAAGAGGAGGATTTGCAACCAAACATCTTGAGTAGATTTTCTGCATATTTCTTTTTCCAGCCATTATTCCCCTGATAATGCCCGACGGGCAGGTAAGGAGTGGTGCAGTGGTTGATTGAAGCAACTTTTGATAATTTGCTCATTGAAGATGGAAAACTATCCTCACACATCAAGGTGTTTGATTTGGGCTTCTTACCCTTAAGCATTTCGTGCAATTACTTCTCTTCAGCCTTTAACGAGAAATTTTGATGTCAATTTATCAGGGCGGAAGACCTTTTATGGGGAGATTTTGCTAATATTTTGGTACTCGACTTGTAAGCAGAACAATCAAAGTTTATTACCCAGACGAATTTGCTACGAGGCTCAATGTACACCAAAATGTGGTTTGTGGTAATTTAGTTTGGACATTCGTATAGAAATTACATTGTAACTGGTAAGTTTGATTTAGTTCTCTTTAAGGTCATGTTTGATGCCAATTGTAGTTTTGGGTTCCGGTGACCCTGCGGTACAGTGTCCACAGCAGGGTTTCCGTGTCCGTAGTTTCGAGGGCATTGGTGATGAGGTGTGAATGGGGTTGGATTGCTAAGTACTAAGAATGAGTAGTGAAGGTGTCTTGTTTGATGTCCATTGAAATGGATAATAAAATTAATAGCAGCAGTTCAAGTAGGATGGAATCAGAAAGGTACCCAAATTTGGCAAAAGCAATGGGTCGGCGACCTGTATAATCTCTTCTTGTTCTTGTGTTTTCAAGTTTTGGTTCTCTAGAGAAAGATGAGACGTTCAAAACAGGTGTTTGCTATGAGCTAGCTTACCAGCTTGACCTCTGCAACTACTGCTTTTGCTAGCCCATGATGGAAAAAGCCTAGTGACAAGGCAATTCGAATCAAGAGCGGAAGAGAATCAAAAGAAGAGTCGAACAAGACTAGACTTTTTATTTGTGAGATATATCTTCAGTTGAAGATCTGTTGAAATGGTTTTCTAACGACTTGCACATCAACAAGTGTTACAAATATACACAGATGAGTTTTGGCTGGTACGTTTATGGGAGAGTGCTAAGTTGCACAATGTGAATGCGCAAGCGCGATCGGGAGCACGAGCGTGCGAGCATGAAAGCATCTTTTATAAATATTTCAAGCTACTAAAATTTACAAGAGCAGTGATTGTAAATGTGAGCTTAGATAGAATTGAGAATCCAATTTCCTTCTGATTTGATCTGTGGAAAGTTCTGTTTTGGGTTTATGTGACTTAAAGGAGAGAGGAAGTTCCATTCAAGGAAGGAGAGGGGGGATATATGTCACTAGCTAATTTGATGGCATTCTAGTCATTAATGCCAAATACCATGGGTAATTTGGTCATGACACTTGGATAGAGCTGGACTAGACCCATTTTAGGGGTTTCATAGTCCAAAGAGATTAGTGGTCCAGGCCATTTTTTTACGCAACCAAACATGACCTTGCAGGGCCCATAAGATTAATAGTCCAATCCACCACCCTTTAACAGTCACCAAACATGGCCCAACGTGTTACTCTTCTTACCAACAGAGTGACACTGGCAAGCTGTATACAGCTTCGTCTACATTTGGATAAGAGCAAGTTTACACACTGGATAAATTTGGATACAAATGTGTTCGAAATCGTCCAATACACATAGAGCTCATATTATTTTTAAAGATTTCACTTGTATCGGATGGTTCTAGACACATCCAAAACTACTTTAGCTACTTACTTAAACCCATTAATGTACTGAACCATAGACAGTCCAGACACATCTGTATCCGAATCTGTGCATAGGAACTCTGTGTGTAGACTCCTTGTCCCGCAAAACAACAAAAATGTTACACAAAACCACGGCAACATATTAGAGTTCTTGGACAAACAAACAGAAATGGAAGGTAGCCATTACTAGGGTTCCCAAATTTATCATACATAATCTGTCAATTTCGGAAGTAAATCTACCCCCGACGTTCTATTACAACATTAATAACAACAAACTGACCCGAGACACGTAGCCTCCTCGTGAAGGGTAGCAACATATGTCCGGCAGCAAACTCAATGCATCTGTCAATCTTCTTCCGGGTCTTCTTCTTCTTGATCGGAGGTGAACTCCATGTATTGTCATTCTTCTTCCGGCTCTTCTTCTTCTTGGAGAAGATTCTCTCTATTGTCATGGGCCCAGAAACCACGCACATCTATAAGCATGCTGGCGACAGTTCCGCCCTGTTTACAACCCAATAGATCGGCCAGGGTTATCCTTAGAGGGTCAACTGGTTTCACCATATCCCAAATTTCATCTCTCACATCCTCGATGCATAGCTCGTAGTTCCCTCCTTCGATCCATTTCTGGTGTACATCTCTGTTTCACACCCACGGGAAGAAAATGGAGGTTAAAAATTTGACCAGAAGTTACTAGTAAACTTCTAACAACTCAAAGAACATACATCCAGGTCTAATCTACTGAGAGCATTAAAAAGTTGTTTGGAAAGCAATATTCAAAACCTGTTTCCTAGAGAATTTCTAAAACAGCCCACTTTCATATTTTTGGAACTTATATTTAACATAAAATAAGTAAAACATGAAGATTAGTTGTGTTTGAGTTTCACAGACAGTTCACGAAAAACGTTCCCCAACATTGTTTTCAAAACATCAATCAAACATAGAATAGTTCGATAAATATTGATTAATGTATCTCGTAATAAGAGACTTGTGGAACTAACTCGAGGACCACAAGCAGGAATTTACAGAGGTTTATTGTAGGAAGATTGTATCAGGTACATCTCAACTTGTGGATGGCCCCCTTCTTTTCTTCCATTCATTATTTCAGTCTACAATTCCAAAACTCTTAACAGTCACTCTTGACAACCACATTAGACTACATTTGATTATTGATGAGAGACAAAGTTATCAATCTCGTACCGGCAAGCGTATTATTTTCGCTATTGGTATTGTACGTACCGTTACCGGTATGTTTTGGTGTACTGTTTTGATTTATCGCTACGACATAATGTATACTTTTCAAATAACGTAATTTATCACTAATTATATTAGACACAAAACAGAGCATTAGAACATTTAAACTAATTAAAGATAACAAATTATAAGACTTCACTATCTTCAAGAGACAAAATGCATACTAGGACAGCCAAAATAAGCAATTATAACATAATTACTGGTATTGGAAATAGTTTTTATGTTAAAAATGACATTATATAACTCATTTTAAGAGTAATTATAACAAAATTACTTTGGAATTAATAAAAATTTAAAAAATCGTATGGCCGAGATCCGGAAAATGCCTGGCCCGGAGCGGAATGTCTGGTACAGACCAGTACACCCAATATTTGGAGCCATAATGTACACATTAGTGAATTGTCCGTTTGGTATCCGGTACGGTACGAGATTCATAACTTTGATAAGGGATGTTGCACTAAGACACAATATTACTTTTCAAGTTTAAAGAGCATGCGATCTCGACAGAGTAGATGGCCAAAAAGGATTAAGTAGGATATTATGTTTATTGGCATTTCGTACTCTCAACAACCACAATAAGCATAAAAACAAATTGGAGAGAAAAAACCTCCACCCATTATTGTAGTTGATTGCTAAAAAGATTTTCACCTGAAAAGAGAGTGGATGTCAGCCGTTGTGAGGTATCCTCTTCCTTGGAGATCAAGGCAACGAAACAAATAAGTTAACCCCTCGGGAGTGTCTTTGTTTTCTAGGGCCAAAACAAAGTCTAGAAAGCTTTCAAAATCCATCTCCCGGGCATTACCTACTCCAGTTTTGCCACGACGAACATGCTCATCAAATGCTGCAAGCAAACAATGAACAAAAGTTTAAGAAAACAGAATGCAAAACTAATAAACTGGAGGAAAAAAACATACTTTATAGTTAAAGGTTGAGGCCAGCTGCGGATTAAAACACACCTGGTCAACACGGCAAAAGTTGAAAAGCAACTCGCGAAAAATTATGTAAACATTATAGTTTTCAGTATGAAATCAATGACGACGACTTAACTCCAACATAGTTGGCAGACCATAAAAGAACATGAATCAAGTAATTATAGAACTTCGGTGTGTAGAAATTTGACACAGCAAAGCCATGGAGTTTAACCAACATCATTATGTAAGGGTTTAAAAAGGCAATATTTTCAAGCAGCAGAGAAAAGAAAACATGCATGCACAGATTCCTACCCCTCTCAATGAAAATATCTGTTAGAGTCCCATCTGCATATTCTCGAAGTTCCTGCTTGCTCAATGTTCCATTCATATCTTTATCAAGTGCAAGAAACATATCTGTAGAAGTAAAATGATCGATGTAAGTCACAAAAACAATCATAAGAGCAGCTTCAAGCTGTGCAATGAAATCAATAAAAATTTGAGCCTAACAGTAAAAGACAAATGCATAACCATATACAACCCCCCTTTATATGTTACTGGAATTGAAATACAGTACAAATGCCCGACCCGGTCCATCAAAAAGAAAACTTAACGGCCATGTTGTAATGATGATGACAAACACCTCAACCATCTTTTTCCTCTCTCTCTCTCTCTTGTGCGCGCGACCGCGCGGTGGGGGATGGGGTCTGTGCTGGTTTTGTTCTCAACCGTACTTTGGCTATCTTATGCAGAGCTGAATTTGGTTTTTTTCGGTGTTCTCGTTGAAACACGCAGGCTGACTCCTTGCTTCTAAGGACATTGATCCAAAGCTCGAGTACGGTCCGTACGCCGTTTTTCTTCTCTACCACGACAAATCAATTGATTTAACGTAGGCATCGCTCTTTCCTTTGTCCTTCCCCCCTATTTTTGCCAAGGATGGAGTAAGTATTCTCTTGCAGAACAGCTTACAAGAAGTTTAAGTCACACTGTGCTTCGCTTGCAGTTGAGTTCCAGTGGTGGGAGAGAGTAAGGGAGTAGGTAAACAATAAAAGAATGTTCTACACTATCAACTAGTTTCCCCTTGTAAATCTTCTTCTTCCAACATGTCCCCTGTAAATCAACAATCACATGTTTATCGACTTACTCCACATAAACTTTAGATGTAGAAACCTGCTGTTGAAAAACTAATCAGTGTTAACTATAACTCAATTCGACAAGCTTTGAGCACCATGGATTGGGGCCGGCTACATGGATCTATTTCCTCTTATTTATTTTACTTGGAGTCCTATCCTTGGTTAATTTAAGGTAGTCATGCCCATTGTTACTACCGCATGTTGTACTTAACTTCCTCTATCTAGGTTACCATCATCCATGTGGATCAAGACTACAAACTTATTTCTCCAATAGTCTCTACACGAACTTCAGACGGAAAAATGAACTTGAGGTATACCAACAATTAGAGGCAACAAATGTTTGGTCCTCCCATCGGCATCGTACCTCACTTGCTACTTATATATTTCGACTCACGTGGTGTCTGATTACCATTTCCAAATTCCTGTGTGCATTCCATTGTAGCACTTGCAACTCTCACATACTCACACTTTCATATGGTACAAATGGAAAAGAAAAGTGTGTCCTCAGCTCTGAGAAAAGGGACAAGTAATTTTTGCACTTCAGTACTATCAGCATAGCACAAACTTTTCATGTACAGATTAAGATCAATTCAAAGAACAGCAAGAATAAAACAAGATACCATGATAAAATACTTTCAACTCTCAAGATGTTCAAGGTACCCACCACAAATTCGTTGGGCAGACGTCAATGAAAACCAGTTTTCAGCTTGTTCAGTGTCAGTGACTTCTTCCTCACTTTCCTAAAACAGATTACATGTAGCAAGCACATGTCAGCTTCGATTTAAGTGTTTAGAAAGTTAAAAAAAGGCATTTTAAATGCTTCATACTTCTTGCCCAAAAATGCTTCAGTCCTTCATTCATAACTACGTTCGAAACAAGCTTATGTAAATACTTTGGATTCCTTTGTGTATAACATACATCATCAAGAAGAAAAAAAAATGTTTTTTATACGACATAACACAATTTTTTTTATGGATTACCAAGTATCATTTCCACCATTTTTATTCAGTCGTAGAATTGCCAGACACATTTTACAACTCCAAAATTCATCATGTCAGCATATCTAAATTCCAAGAAAACAAGAGACAAAATGGTTAAATGCCTATACTTATTTGCATTCCGGAAAATGTCATTTAGCACTTTAAGAAAACTAGCCAGTAAAAGAATGGAATCAATGAGAACAAATCCTCAGAAGCTTTCTCCATTTTTATAGACAATACACATTCAGTCAGTCTGCTAAGGGAAGTGAACTTTTATTAGAGCAAGTACCCCAAATGGTGCCAAAATGACTTTGCCAAAGTTCATTTCTAGCTTGCTACAGTGTCAAAAAGACACAAAACGGCAATGCTGCTGCACTGGTTTGGTGTCATTTTGGCATAATCTGAAATCCAGATAATTCAATGCCTCTCATTTTTCGATGCAGGTCAGCTGGCTTGGATGATGTACGAGATTTGGCAAAGCAAGTTGGTGCAGAATTTGGCCCCAAAGATGGCTTTGTCATTGTTTAGCAACAAAAGATAGCAAAGGGTGGACTTTTTGCCAACTGATGGCTTTGGCAACCCAAATGGTCCATGAGTGGATCTGCCCTTCGAAGTACACTCCAAACTTTGTTTTCCAATTGTGCTTCAAGAATCATGTTGTGCGTAATTTTGAACACTAAACAAAAGTTTTGGAGTGGAGTTCTAACAAACGGGAGTAC
Source organism: Arbutus unedo (assembly GCA_014822125.1). Classification (NCBI taxonomy): domain Eukaryota; kingdom Viridiplantae; phylum Streptophyta; class Magnoliopsida; order Ericales; family Ericaceae; genus Arbutus; species Arbutus unedo. The sequence continues at coordinate 8,323 of JABCMJ010014091.1, read as the reverse complement.
CAACACTGTATCCATCTGTAAATGTGCTAACTGCCAACCAATGAAGAATACCTTTGCAGATGGAAACAACTTCAAAAAAACTAAGAGAGCCTCAAACTCCTTTTCTTTGCCAGAGAGTGAGACCCATTCAGCAGCAAAATGTTGATGCACCATACATCAATGACTTCTATTTCAATCAATTTATTAACTTTACAAGAAAAGTCATAAATCAATGCGAACTTTTTCTCAACTCTCACCATGGGCAGTAAGAACATAACAAAGGGAGGAAATGTGGAACTATAACCAGCAAGAGAGATTGAGACCAGAGCAACGTGGATAATGATGAATATCGAGATGTCTGTCCTTTAGAAGTTTCTTGATGTAATCAAAAGGCATTTGAAATCAAAAAATCAAGAGAGAAAGAAGAACCCCAGCCTAGGACAAACCTTTAAGATTAGGGAGCGAAACACCAGAGCTCTTGCCCTATCCAATTTGATATTCTTCAAATAAAACTAATTACAGTGAGCCAACATGGCTAATTTATAGACTAATACTAGTACACTTGACTCACTAATAAAACACTTATGCATGGACTCTTTTCAATGTTTAAGACATATTCTACTGCATCAACTACAACCCATCAGTCATTTGTGGTCCCACAAAATGTAAAATAGGGATGGGCACAACACATGCTAAAGATTAAGAGAATTATCAAGGCCGACAGAAACAAAACCCACGTTCATGTTGTGGCGGATAGTTGCCGACAATCTATGAAACAAGCACTCAAAATTACCTGGTGCAATTCCATCAGTTCCTGTAGACAATTACTTAGCAAAATCTTCTTTATGCAAGCCTTTCCTGCATATAAAATAAACACATCGACACTTTTTACATCGAAGGTCAAAGAGAACTGAGAATCTCGAAACGAAGGGAGCTTGTTTAGTTTCCATAAGAGGCAAAAGCCGCCAAACTAGTCCCAATTATTATCGACAAAAAGAACATTTAAGTTACAGACCCAGACAAAGAGGATGGTGGTCTAGGATTCATATAGCTTGAAACCAAATGGCTTGGGCAAAAAACTGTTGAATAGAGTTGGTAATTTGCCAATTTATATGCATTTATTTTTCTCACCAGTAAGAGTTAAGAAAAAACAGCAGCCACATGGACCCGTCCAGCTCCTGAACCTCATAGTTGACATCTATGAGTATCCAGGAAGGAGGCCATGTAGACCTATGACCAGCAAAGACTACAGTTCACTGGGTTTGAAGAATTCAATCACAGGCTTCCAGTTCAGAAAATAACTCCTAAGCTCTAGTCTGCCCAGCCCCCTCAAGGGTAGTTAATGCCAACTCCAAACAGCCAACAGATATGAACAAAATAGCTACCAAACAAAAAGATTGTAGGTGAGGCAAGAGTGCAAGCCACATTTTTAGTGACGCATCAGAGGCTTGCTGCCTACGGTGGTGGACAGCTCGGGGAACTTAGAATTTAGAGCTAATCTCCAGTGACCTATCACAGGAGCATCTATAGAGTAATAACGAGGTGTTGTAAACATAGTATAGTACCTAGAGGAACATACTAGAGCTACAAAAAGCTAACAGGCACCAATGCGATTCGCCGATTTCAGTTCACTAAATGTAAAACGAAAAATTGAATTTAGCTAAAAACTTCAACTAAAATCTAGTAAAATATATCAACTCTTTCACTTGAATAAGATGAATAGGATTTAGGACACGACATACCTCGTCTGTGGGGATCACAAAAAAAGAAAAATTTGTGTGCTGCTATGCGGCAGTACATTTGAACAAAGGCTGCAGGCATGTCCCGAAGTTGTGCCAAATTAGGGATCAAGCCTCGTATGTAGGCCTCCATTTCCTGTAAGTATAACATAAAATTTTTGTACATCAAGGTTAAATTGCATGCAACATATAAATTAAGTACCTATTTTACATAAAGAAAGAAGCTACTACCCATTGGATAATCATATGTCAAAAATGTAAAGAACCATACATGAGACTGCAGGAAACCATCAGAATCTTCATCAAGCTCACTCATGTCAATTCTGGCCTGTGTAAGTGAAACCTACACAAAAAAACGATAGGATGATATGACACACACAGATAGAGAGAGAGAGAGAGAGAGAGATTAATTTAAACAAAAAAATTAGGGAATATTTCAATTTACCATTTTTGGTATTAATGGAATACTTGATTTAGACAATCACCTTAGAAGTCAGAAACAAGCTTATTTTCAATCGGCTTTCTGCTCACTTTAATTTTCTTATCTTTAGGGCTTCAGTGTAGTTGAATTACGACTCTTGTGGAAAAAAGTATCTGATTGATAAAATCACAGAGCTCACTTTTTCCGAATCAGAATCAACCAAGTCATTCATTGATACCATCATTGCTGGAATTTGCTTCATTATCTAACAATATGTCTAAACTCTAAAGCTTCATCCTTACATTCGTTGACCTTGTGAATCAACAAGTTTCAGGAATCAATCCTGTGAGAGGGAAAGATGGTGGTGGAGGTGGTGGGTGCAAAGTCCGGGTGGGGTTGGAAGGCCCCGTTTATTTAGAGTTCATGAGGTAGGTTTTCAGAGAGGAATCAAGAAGGTTTGGGGTACCATTGAGGGCTATTGTTACTTGGTGCCGGCAATGATAGGAGGGTAAGGCTTTGAGATTATAGGGTGGGCGAGCCGGTAGGTGGATGGATGGAGGAAGAAGGTTGAGGGTAGGAGTGCTTCAACCGAACAAATCTACAGAGGTGGACAAACCATGTCGTTCCGATAGTGACTTTCATTGGGCAATGCATGATTGGGAAGTAGCAGATTTATGGGCACTTATGGAAAGGCTCTATGGTTCGATGGTTCCGGGTTGGAGCAAAATTTGTTGCAAAGGAATCTTCATCGTCATGGTCTTTTTAGGCAATCGCATTTTATCAAGAGCAAGGGGCAAGATATTCATCATTAATTAATTGTTTCGAATGAAGACCATCATTGTGGATTGGTGTTGCATGTGTAAGAATTATGTGGAGCCTTTGTCACACCTTATTATTTGTAGCCTGGCGGCTTGGGAGCTTTGGACCTCCATCCTCTCTTGGTTTAATTTCCTTGCGCTTTTCCACAAAGGGCAGTAGAGACCTTCGTGCTTGGAGAGGCACCAAGGAAGAGGAGAAAGCAATGGGCAGCATTTCAGTGGGTTGGAAGCTCAATTTTATAGGCTCATAAGTTCTCCTGTCACTAGTTACTTAGATGGAATTGGAGGAGTGCAGTCCTTTTGTCGGCCGTTTTCTTGATGTGATTAATCTTTTTGATAAATAGATACACAGTGTAGATGTGCAATTCTATTGTTGGACTCTTCGTAATTTGAATTTGGTGTTGATACATGTCCCTTTAGAAAGTTGGAACTCCCAAAAGGGCCTAACTTTGCAGGACTAAGGGTGCGACAGTTACTGCAATAGATAGGCGACTTGGTACTAATGTGTCTTTATTGCATAGCTCAAACCGAAACGAGGAAACTCAACCGCTCAAACCAAAATGAGGAACACAATAAGTCAACGACCGCCACCAACACCAGTATAAGTTCCATCCGCAGAAGGATGTTTCAGAACCATAGATGTAAACAAACACCAAGCAATTGCAACTTCAACAAAAGACAGCAGGCAACATTGCATGCATCCTTTTGTATTCCAAAAAGTTACAGAAATGGACAAAATAATGCTTCGTTAAGTATAATAATAATAAAAACGAGACCTACCGTACGCATCACATAGAGGTAAAAGGGCAGAATGGCAATTCTTCCTGATTCATCTTTCTCAAACTTCATGAAGTTTGAAGGACTAAAAAAACGTCGACATTTAGGGCCAATTTGTTCCGTGCATACAGAAGCAATGTGGCAAAAGTCTTCATAGTTCATCTAAAAAGACAACAGTAAGTGGTATTAGCATCATTACAATTAAGTATCAACAAACTATAGAGTAATCACACTGTTGTATTAGCGATCTTCACATCAAATAATTTGAGACTTGTACCATGGCGAAACTTTCTCCAGAAATTAAATCAAAGGTGCCAAATTATTAACTTCAAAACTAGTGAGCTGAGAGTCTACACAAGCATTTAGCAAGAAATTCACGAGAAATGACTAATAAAACATCTGCACCACAAGTGGGAATAGAGGTTGAATCAACACAAACACGAGTACATATAATGTGGTTTCATTTGTGAGTCTTGCTGGTCTCAAATAGGTTTTAGAAGTCAAGCAGTTTAGTGGGCATAGGAGATATCTCAAGGCTATATACTCTATCAGCGTACCTAGGGGCATATATCTCTATCATCACTATGTTGTCCCACCTTTGGGGTCAGCTTGGCCACTTGTAAGGCGACACATGAGTCAAGGAGGAGCCTAAAGGCCCTAAACACCTTCTCTTGAGGTTCAAGCCTAAGTACTTATATATACTAAGACAAATCAAAGCTCATCGATCTCCATCGGGCCTCTCCCCTTCATGTAATCACCCATTGTCAATCTCAAATCGGAAGATCATTCACCACTGATCTTGACTCAAGAGATGCACATAATCAATATCCTATCCAGTATAACTTACACCACCTTGAAATAAGGTGGCCTAGGCTGGGAGCAAGACCTAGGAGAGACCACTGGAGGATTTCTGCCTTAGGGGCTAGAGTTAAGGGGCCAGGTCCTTCCCCAATTTCTTAGGACTGCTCCACGTTACCTATTCTTAGGATGAGAGGGATGTTGACCAAGATAAAGACCTAAGGAACATCATGCGATACAACTCACGACATCTACCATCGGTCAGTACGAGAGCAGGAAACCTCTGGAGTGCAGATCGATTGGGTTAAGCCACCAGCCAGAGGTGCCCTCTCCCCTGAGGCTGAATGTCAAATTTCATTTCACAAAAGAGGGATGCCTTTTCTAAAGGGATTCCTTCACCAACCACAAACATCGAGACATCTGAAGAGACTTCATGCCCATTTAAGCACTCCTGTCCAACCCTCTCCTCCATTGGCTCAGAAGGCCTTTCCAGTGCCACCCTTCTTGTCCCTCCAGCCAGCACAATGCCACCATCTTCCTAGAAGGCCCACTCTACCCCCAATTCAAAACATACAACCACAGATGAAGTGTTGACTCTGTTATCAGAGTATTCTCTAGAGTGTAGGTTCAACCCCAAAGCATTCCCCAAATCTTTTTCCTTTCATCCTCGGAGCCCTATGTCTTGTCTCACTTCCTCAAATTGCAAAATGACCCCACTATTTCGGCACCTATAATTGAGTTCGTCTTACTACTTGTATGAGACTGCACCTGCACAACATTCCACATAAATTCGTTTTCCATAAGCATGGAGAGAATCAGCATATAGAGAATCAGAAGATGACTGCAAACCAATCTTTGTCCCACTTCTGAAATCTAGTGTCAGTCACATATCATGCTTAAATAACCTTGATGAGTTGGAAGCTATGAGAGTCTCAAAAGAAACAAGATAACTACAGCTAGTGCAGACATTTGTAACGAAACTAAATAAAAAAAAGTGAGGGATGTAGACATAGTAGATAAAAAATGGCAGGGCACAGACCTTTTCAGCTCCAGTGGCATCATCAATTACACAATTTTCTCTTAAGCAAACCCACATGGCATCCAGATCATCAGCGTTTAGCAAAAGATCAGATTGCTTCTGCACATGTGCAATGGTTACTACACTTAGCTATTGCCAACATAATCTTAAATAAACCCCACACTCGGTCACATACAAAATGACAGCCCAACATTATCATTATTAGAAAACTGATCTAGGAAAAAGAAAAAAAGGCAATATGGAATCGCAATTCCCAATATCACCATAAAGACAAGAGAAACCACTTTAACACTGCTAGCTTTTAAACACTTGTTTGAAATGCTTAAGTGATGATAGCTAGCAACAGTCATCAATGGAAGAAAGAGCGATACCTTCAAAAAGCGATATTTAGCCAGCCTCTGGACCTTGTGACTGATAGACCCTTCTTCGGGTTTCTGAACAAAGGGGAAATAGTAAAACAAAAGCGAAGGAATCAAACAAGTAAGCAATGAGGAACAAATGAACATGTTGAAAAAAGATATTAACCACACAGACAAAGTCACAAGCAGATAAGGGATGTTTACCTTCAGCATTTACAACTGAGCTCTATTCCAAGTAAAATCAGGAAAAAGTAGGGAAGTGTATGAAGAAAACCAAATACCAAGAAATGTAGCAAAATCACAAGTGGTTCAGTCTACACGGTCTGTAATAGCTCAATTTCCATATCAACAATAAGAATGCTTGCCTTCTTATAGAAGCTCGGAATGGAGCCAGCTTCGGCACTCTTTTGCTGCTTCTCTTTGAAAATATCAAATAAGATTCTCTTTGTCTCAAGCTCTGCAGATGAAAATCACAAGGCATATTGTTACATGGCAAGACAATATATACCAACGATCACCTTGGCCATATTCGCATCATCATTCTAACTTATGCACGAAATGCTTTTATCACTGGCCAAAAAGTAAAAAGATGTAATGATATGCCTTCAAGATACTTAATTGGATTGCAGGGCTGAAGGAACCAAGGACTTGCAACACTCAAAAATGAACTTTTTATTAAAGGTCATAAATTTATCTGAAACTATCAAGAAGCGCAATACAAAAGGCTCTTAATAGTCACGGAAGGGCTTCAGCAAGTCAATGCAGATCCCTCATATTATATTAATACTTTTACGCATCAAATTTGTACTCAAAAAGCTTACACCTCAATGCCTTGCCTCATGAGGGGTAAAAAGCCTTTCCTTGCACATTTGCTATTAAAAATACTGGTAATTATAAAGCAACACAAACATTTCTTGTTCCCCTAGGGGATGCAACCTAAGCCACTAGGACATCTACAATTCTTCTACCTAGTTATGACCAATATATAACCCAAGAATGTAATCTCAACAAAGTGACCCGATTTAAGAGCTATGACATCAAAGGATTCATGCATATAGTCGATGAGGATCTCACGCACCAGTTCCATTTCAGGCCCGCTATAAAATTATGGTTTTATCCCAACTCCCAATAAGGCATCGTGTCCAAAAGATCTACTTAAAGAATCAATAATGAAGAGTCACAGTTCAAGATTGAAATTACCATGTCAATTACCATCGCATACGCATGCAACTACAGGCATGGTTTACACATCATCATTCCAATACATGAACCACAGTTCAGTGACTCCAGTTGCCAAAGTGTGTGTATTTTCATAAATCACCAAGGTGCTATTATCAATTAAACTCTAGTGCCAAGGACAAATGCACATCAAAAATAAACTGTGACTGCAAACCATTCACCAGCGAAAGGGAGTTGTTACTTGGCAGAAATGCCAAGGATTTTGATATGGTGCCCCTACGGAGAGAAAGGAATAGGCCCGTTTTTAGAAGTCTGATTCTGGCCGTTTAAAGATGACAATTTGCCCTCCAAATAACTTATGTATTTGGAGTAGAAGAACTTATAGTGTATTACCATTTCTTGATGTCATTGGTCAACTCAAGTTCCGGATAGAGCTTTTATATAGAATGAGATGCTATTTGTACCAATGTTCGCCCCTTTTGGCGCTTTCTGCTAATACAAACTTCCATACTTACCTTACCTAAAAAATATCAAGGAACACTAGTTCTTACCTACATTAACATTACTTAACAAACTTCACCGAACTTACATAACAATGTGTAATCCCGGTCCAACAACCATCCTAACCTGAACTAGCATAATTGACCCACAAACTCGAGCAAGATTTTCAGCCCCAAAATTCTGAACTCATTTAAAGCGCCTTTGGCATAGAATCAATGCCTAGGATCTTTTCTTATTATAGAGGTTCTACTTTTCCACTCCTCAATTTCAAATAATACGACATCCCTATCCAGCAATAATTTCCAAGGCTTAATCCCCGACACCAAATCATTTGCGGTTATAATAATGCATCTAAGAAGGCACATGTTTGTTCCTCCAAATATGCTTTCCATACTTCATACACAAAATGAAGTATTTCCTTACTTCGTACACAAAATGAAATTATTGAATGCAAAGATGCATATGTTCGTATACATATAAAAATGGGCAAACAAGCGGAGAAGATACAAACCCATCAAGGCTTCGGAGCCAAGTCCGGCACCGGATCCGATGTAACGGCGGAGGTTTCGGACCCACAACATGGACGAAGGCGGCGGAATCTTCCTCGGCGCCGATGCTTCGTGGCTTTCGCCATCACTGGCCCCACTGTACATTTGCTTGTAACTGCCTCTGATCTTCTTCGTCTTTTATAACTAGCTTAACTTTCAGATATG
>JABCMJ010014088.1:0-23064 GCA_014822125.1 Arbutus unedo | reverse complement strand
GCGGCGGCGGCTTGGGGGGTTTGTTTGGAGGTGTGTTTTTGGGGTGTGTTGGTAGCATTTTCCTTTATTAAATTTTTCGGTAGTTTGCCACTGTTTCTGCCATACGCTTGGCCTGGGAATAGGTTGGACCAGAGCCGTTTGGCCAGAGCCGATCCATAATTTGGTCGGGTCATTATTGCTCGGCTCACTCATACATGTTATTCCAGTCATGCTGATTAGTCCCATGATCGTCAAATCAACTCAAGATCAGGGATGGTTTGTGCATGGGGCACACTCGAGTTTGCACATAAGAACACTGAACTTGTAATTCCTTGATTTTCAGACACGCTAGTTTAAAAGAAAGTAAACAAAACTCAAATATTCATCATTTCATAAGTAAAGAAATTATATTGTTTGTGGTTACAAAACAAGAAATACCACTATAAAACCCTTCAAAAGACATTTACCAAAACAAGTACTTTAAATGGAGATTCCAAAGTTCTTATCATATTCTAAGTAAGCTACGGTTTGATATGCTCTTCTTCTGAGTCAATGTTAACGTTGACCTATTGCTCTAGTTCTTCACCGTCGTCTTCGGTATTGGCGTGAAATGCCAAGGATAAATAAATGTGTACCATGAGCTATGAGACTCAATAAGTTACCTACTCTTAAATTCTCTTTTAATGTTTATGAAAAATAATAAGATGAAATGATACGTGATACGTGCGTAAATGTGTACATTTTCGCCGCCCAAACTATCTTTGTTAAGGCCTTCGGGCCATGTTATTATTGAATTTGGTTGCTTTGATCGCTTCAGGGTTACGAAGCAAGAGGAAGACAAAAGGGAATAAAAATATAGCATTCTAAGGCAATCTGTTTGGATGACACAAATCCCCATCCGGACGCAACTCAATACACCTTTCTGCCTAAATTTCCCAGCTAGACATCCGAATGACACTGATATTAATCCGAATGGATCTCTCTACCACTGACAGGATGCCAACATAGTATAGATACGTCAACAACCGATCGACCTGTAAACGACAACCGACCTGTAAATGTCTAAACGGGAAAAACGTGTGTCTGGATGGCCACCGCCCCAAGCTCTGTCATGATTACATCAACTTTAGTTGCAAATGGTGGAGATGTCTAGATGGGCCAGACATACGTCCGGACGGATTCAAAACACAGCCTCGGGATAGTTTTTTCATACAACTATTTGGATGACCGTGACTCTCGTTTGGACGGATTAGGACAGCTAAGTTGTCTATAAATAGGAAAATTACGTATTTGTTTCATAGTTCTAGATTTTAGAAAGCAATATCATAATAGAAAGCTAACTTCTAGGGGAAGGAAGCTCAGGAAGGGATATGAAGTTGTAGAAAAAGTGAAAAAGCTGGTGTGCGTTGTAATCTTCGTAGTTAGGTTGTTGTAATGCGGAGCTACACTTTTATATCAATGGAATCAAGTTCAATGGCTGGCTAATCGTCTATCTAGGGAAAAGATGGAGCCCCAACTTCATGTAATGTGAATTTCTTTCTCTTGATTTTCATCATTCAGATTAAGGTTGTATGAAATAGAACTCTGGTTTTTTACAAAAGTCTTCTTCTTTTTCCTAAATATTTCTCGTGTTTTCACGACATACAATCTCTAATTCATGCAACCTGACTAAGATAAATCATACCTTGTAAGACGCGATGTGCTATCAGATCATTTGTGCCTTTGAGACGGATCGTGCTGGTAAGATAGTCCATGCTAAGCTACGATAATCTATGCCAATTGGTAAGTAACGAATGTCCTTAGAAAAATTTTGCGTGGACTTGCTACCTGCGCGGTGTTTGACGGATCCGGATAATGAACAATAAATAGCTTAAGATTATTAGTGCAAAGGGTTGGAGTGGATTCAAGCCCTGATCTTTTCTCTCTCAAACTTTTAATATTTCTGTAACTTTTCTGTATTTCCATTCTTAGTTAAATCAAAAATCAAACTTCATTCTTTAAAAATCGTAAAATGAAGAAAACCAAATAACCCAAACCTGACAGAGAGAACCTAATTTAATTTCTTCAATGGCTCCGCCGAAACGAAAGAGATCTAGTTGTGTAGTTAATTTCTTCGCTTGTGCCTTGTAGTAATGGGCTTAGTAATGTCCATCCAAGATTGAGAGTGGATGTTGATACCAGATTTTGCCCCTTTGCTCAAAACCATCATGAAATATGTCATTAGAAAAAGCTCAGAAAAATTTGTGCACAAAATGACTACTTCACCGTTTAACGAGCCAAAGACGCATGGGATTATCTGAGGAACGAAAAATTTTACTAGAGACACTTTCAATCACTGAGCAACCCTGTGAACATGATTTGGATGATACTTGAGCAGCCTCATAGAGTTCAATGATCATTTTACCCCTAGATCAGCAGTTCATTAGGAACGCACTTCAAATATCAATGCAGTCAACCCAGGATGGCTCTACAATGTGTAGAAGGATATTAATGTGATACAGGACTCGATCGGGTAGAACGGGCTTCAAATATCAATGCAGTCAACTCGGGATGGCTCTACAATGTGTAGAAGGATATTAACGTGATCCAAGACTCAATCGGGTTGTGCCATTAGGCTCGAAGACGATTTGAACGTAAAAAGATAGTTTTGCCCTTCTAAGTCAAACTAGATACGAGGGAGCATCTAAATCGAGCTGGAGCGACTTCACTACCCTAATTTTGATAGAGAATCTCAATACAAAGCCATTGAAGTGCCTTGTAGGTCAATTGAATGCTCCAAGAGCAAACTTGAAAAAATTCGATAAATAGATAAACAAAGGGCTGCTTTGTCTTTTGCATAGACTAGAACTCGGGAGCACCATTCACAAGACACCTTCACAAAAATAAATGAAAACCTTGCACTATTGACTAGTACGACGATACAAGTCCACTAACAGTGACTAGGACAAAATCAGACGACGATGATAGTTTTTGATTGTTCAGAACAAGGCATCGGGAGCACGATTTTCAAGCCAACATATTCAAACTTCAAGGAGCACGTATTATTGATCAATATGACGATACAAGTTCATTGACTATAACCGGCATTCAATCTGAGGTCACTAAGTCAAGAAGTCGCATTTTAAAATATTTAGTGACATATCGGCAACGATCCGAGGGTATGATTTATTAGGTGACATTTACAAATTTTGACGAACACATATTATTGATCATTGCATTGTTACGTGTTCAACAGTTGTATCCAAGATCTGATTTGAGTTCGTTTGGAGTTTCAGGGTAAAAAATCAATGTTTTAGAGCATGCGTGAAGCCTAAGGGCAATTTGGTCTGTGACTCACAAGGGCGCATGGTGGTGCTGGTGGAGATATTTTGACCTTGGTTGGAGTTTCAGAGTAATATCAATATGGTTATTAGTTAATAGGAAGGGTTTAATGCTATTGGCTTAGGACTTCTATAAATATAAGGGTTGACCTATAGCTTGAGGATTAGATTTTTCACCTCTCTCCCTCCTAAAGGTCAGCCAAAAAACTCTCAAAACCCAGAGGCAAAATTCAATTGCAATACAAAAAACCTAAGAGGCTGAAATCAAAACGGGAAACCCTTCTTAAATTTTGTTTCGTCTCCTCATATTTTCCTTCTCCCATACTAATTCCAAAGAGCCCAACCCTTTTTAATTTTCTCGAGTGTTCTTCCTCCGAGCAGTTCCCAACTCTTTAGCTCCGAACACTCTGTATTAGAATGAGATTAGGTTTAGGGTTATTAGTTAAGATTTTGATCAAAATACAAGCAAAGGCTCTGTCTGTTTGAATTGCGAAAAGATCCAAACATACTATCGTTTTAGCATAGTTTGGAATAACACGAGGATTCAATGTCCTTTGTACATAGGATTATAATTTTACCTAGTCATCCATTCATCTTTCATTTTATTGTAATCAACGAAGATTGAATATCAATACAAGGTAGCGTTGCAAAAGCCGCTTTATTTTGATTCTGCTTTCTTTTTCTAATTTTCAATCTCTTGTTCTTTTTTATTTTTAATGTGAACATCATGCCCAGAAAAGCCATCACCCACATTTCTAGAATCTCTAGTCTGCACTTCTAGAATGCTCGGGCGTTGTTTTTGCTAAAAGTCAAAATTACAATAGTTGAAGCCAGCCTATGCCGGCGTACGTTTTGTGACTTCGACCGAATTGGGATTTCTATTACAAGAACTCGGCAACAAAATTGGCATATCATACAGTTTTACCTGTAAGGACACGAAAAATTTTGAGTTTTTAAAATTAATTATTTGAATTTATATTTTGGGATATTCAATTGATTGGTTATTATGTGTTTCAAAATTTTAGTTACGAGACCCGAGCTTGGGATTTTAGTTTTATTACACGCACGTTATATGAGATGTTTAATGGTCTGGGAACCCTTGACTTGTGTTAAAATCAGATTTGTGGGGCATAAGAGAGGAGAAGCTCTTATTTTTCCATAGCTCAGTCTCTCTCTACATTCAAGCTCTACCTTCTCTCTAACCTCACCACCAATTCACTACACCATTTTTAAATTTCTTTGAGATATGGGAAGCTCGGAACATGCTTGAGTGATATCCGAAGGCGGATCATGATTTGGAGCTTGGTAAACACAGATTTGAAGCTTGGAGATCCACCCGAACCTAGGCTTTGCCCATTTCACCAAATCTTTCGATCCGAAGCTTGAGGTAGAGATGTTTCACTCTTATTATGTGTATATTCATGGTATTGGTAGTTGAATTCATACTTTCTGGGATGTTTCACTTTTTGGGATGACGCTTGTGAGGTAGCATTTGAGGAGTTGGAGTGACGTTTGACTAGCGCACCGGTGTTGACTGTGCCCGAGCGAGGAGTGAGTTACTCCGTGTATTGTGATGCATCAAATAATGGATTTGGATGTGTGTTGATGCAGATGGAACGAGTTGTAGCCTATGGGTCAAGGCAATTGAAGATTCACAAACGGAATTACCCTACGCATGACTTGCAGTTGGCGGCTGTTGTCTTTGCATTGAAGAGTTGGAGGCATTATCTTTATGGTGAGAAGTTTGAGGTGTTTTCGGATCACAAGAGCTTGAAGTATTTGTTCTCCCAAAAAGAATTGAACCTTAGGCAACGCAGGTGGATGGAACACATAGAAGATTATGACTTTGATCTCCAATATCATCCGGGTAAGGCGAATGTAGTAGCGGATGCCTTGAGTAGAAAGCGGGCCTGATTGGCGAGCTTGGCAATTCGTGAATGAAAAGTGATGAGTGAATTGGGGAGTTATGCAACACATTTTGAGGAGGCTAGTGATGGAGTGACATTATGCAATTTGACGATCCAATCTATTTTATCCACTTGAGTAGTGGACGCACAACGACATGATGAGGAGATGGAAGAATTAAGCTGAAAGTTTCTTAGTGGCAATGCACGAGGAGGGTGGATGATTCACGCTAATCGGAGTCTACATTTTCAAAGGAGACTGTTTGTACTTGTTGCTTGTCGGGAAGAGATCTTTCGAGAATTTCACCATTCCCCATTAGCCGTTCATCCAGGTGGGACAAAAATGTATCATGATTTGCGTCAGCAATTCTGGTGGTTCGGTATGAAATGAGATGTTGTTAACTTTGTGTCGAGATGCTTGAAATGCCAACAAGTGAAGGCTGAACACCAACGACCCATATGAGAATTGCAACCATTGCCAGTTGCGGTGTGAAAATGGGAGAATGTGACGATGGACTTTGTTACAGATTTACCGAGATCGCCGAGAGGGCATGATGTGATATGGGTGGTAGTGGACCATTTGACCAAGACCGCTCACTTTCTACCAATCCAAGTTACCAATTCTGTTGAGAAGCTCAGTCGACTATATATCTGTGAGATTATTCAATTGCATGGGATCTCGATTTCTATTGTGTCTGACCGAGACCCGAGATTATAACACGATTTTGACCGAGTTTGCAAGCAGCGCTTGGCACGAACTTATTATTTAGCACCGCGTATTATCCTCAGACCGATGGGCAATCCAAACGTATGATTCAGATTCTTGAAGATATCCTTCGGGCATGTGTTTTGGATTCCCGAGGTAGTTGGGAAGATCACTTACTGCTCGTTGAGTTTGCATATAATAATAGTTATCAGCCGAGCATTGAGATGTCACCGTTTGAGACTTTGTATGGTAGGCCGTGTAGATCGCCGGTATGTTGAACCGAGTTGGGTGAGGCAATGTTCGTCAGGCCGGATTTAATTGGGGAGACTACCGAGAGCATGAAGTTGATTCGCAAGCAACTTTTGACGGCGTAAGAGAAGACTACCGAGCAAGTGAAGGTGATTTGCCAATGATTACTTACCGCTCAAAGTTGACAGAGGAGCTATGCCGATCGACGTCACCGTCTGTTATCATTTGAGGTGGAAGACTATGTGTTCTTGAAAGTATTGCCACGACGGGGCTTATCGCGTTTTGGACGAAAAAGGAAGCTATCTCCGAGATATATTGGGCCATTTGATATTATTGAGAGAATCGGGGAGGTTGCTTACAGTTTGGCCTTATCGCCAAAGTTGTCAGGTGTGCATGACGTGTTTCATGTTTCGATATTGAGGAAGTACGAACCAGATCCTTCTTACATTTTGGAGTGGTTAGAACTAGAGCTTAAGGCCGATGCGTCCTATGGGGAGCAACCAATACGTATTTTAGATTCTCGTGAGCAAGTGTTGAGAGGCAAAACGATACCTTTGGTTCGTGTGTTATGGGGCAATCAAGGTAAGGAGGAATCGATTTGAGAACGTGAGGACGAAGTTCAGGAGGAATACCCGCATTTGTTTACTTCTTGATTATTATACGCTTGTTATCGGGTTGACGATTTGGGGCGTGTTTGCCACTATGTTTATGAGCTTATTGGATGTTATTGAGACATGAGTTATGTGTTTACTTATAGTATGTTCTTGAATTTTTGAATTATGGAACGTTTTATACTTATCAATATCGTGGATATGAGCTATTAGTTTGATGACTCGATTATGCGTCGATTGTTATATACTCATTGACCATGGCGTATGCATGAGTCGCATTGATGTGTTCGGTGAATTTTATTTGAATTTGTTGAACTTGATTGTTTGGCATCCGTTGAGCTTTGTAAGAGTACGGATTGCTTTATGTTCTGGATTGAGATAATGACAGTGTGTCCATGTTTTGATAGTTGGTATTATTAGAGGTATTGATGTCTTATATGATAGCATTAGAATTTGACGGAGTATTCGTGTCTTGCTTGTTAATAGTGTTGAGAGGTGTCGATGTCGATATTTTTGTTCAATTTCGAGGACAAAATTCTTTTTAAGGAGGGGAGGATGTAAGTACCTAGAAAATTTTGAGTTTTTAAAATTAATTATTTGAATTTATATTTTGGTATATTCGATTGATTGGTTATTATGTGTTTCAAAATTTTAGTTACGAGACCCGAGCTCGAGGACTTTAGTTTTATTACGCGCGTTACATGATATGTTTCATGGTTTGGAAACCCTTGACTTGTGTTAAAATTAGATTTGTGGGGCTTAAGAAAGGAAAAGCTCTTATTTTTCCATAGCTCACTCTCTCTCTACATTCAAGCTCTACCTTCTCTCTAATCTCACCACCAATTCACTACACCATTTTTAAATTATGTTGAGATATGGGAAGCTCGAAACATGCTTGAGTGATATTCGAAGGCGGATCGTAATTTGGAGCTCGGGAAGCACGGATTTGAAGCTTGGAGATCTACCCGAACCTAGACTTTGCTCATTTCACTAAATCTTTTGATCCGAAACTTGAGGTAGGGATGTTTCACCCTTATTATATGTATATTCGTGGTATTGGTAGTTGAATTTGTGTTTAGATTGTGTATTGTTGTGTTTCTGGCCAATTTGGATGACTTGCGAACCATCTGGCGATTCTGAAGATTGCAAGAGTCGCTCCAGTGACCCTGAAGTCACTGGATAATAGCGACTTCTTCTGACCTTTGGCCTATCCAGTGACTTTGGGTTCGCTCCAGTGACCTGTCAGGCGACCTTGTATGATGGTTTATACCTAGTTTTGGGGTTTTGAGTCTTTTAAATCTAGAACTTGGTGTACGGTTATAAGTAGATGATAAATACATGATTTTGGGATTTCATTTGATGGCTATGTGTACGTATGTTATTGCCTTGGCTTGATGAATATGATATGGAAATTATTGAATTGTAATATTTGCCTTGCATTGACACGATGCGATGTCTAGCCTTCAATGTGAGATGTGCTAGTTATGTGATGTCTAGCCAGATGTGCTAGTTATGTGACGTCTAACCTCCAACAAGGGATGTGCTAGTTATGCAAAATCTAGCCTCCGACGGGAGATTTGCTAGTATATTTCGGTATTGTCTAACCACCAAAGGGTGATATGCTAGTTGAAATATGACAATTAAATCGATATGAGAACTGTGAGTTGATTAGTAAGGTTGACTGGCAGTATTGTATTCTAGATTTTGTGATCATAAATTGAAGACTTATGGATTATTTGTCATACGCGTGTTATTGTGAGTTGTTCATGAACCATGCAATATCATTGCATATTCATATAGTATTGACGTAGACATCTCTACTGGACGTTATGGCTCACCCCTTTTTTTCAGGTAATGTGCCAGAGAGATGAGATGGACGTGTGTGAGTGCATGTTGATGTATGTTTTGAAGAGCTTCATCTTAGGGTTACATAGTATCTTTAGAACTTATTTTTGGAAAGATGTAAACTAACTCTTTTTTGTTCTTTCTTTGTATTTGAAAGCAAAGTGCACTAGACTAATTCAAACTTGATATTTTGGCTTGAAGGGTCGGGTGTGCCCTTCATGACTTGTAATATTTTGAAACGATCAATTATGGGTTATGAAAATGATGATTTGGGCTTATTTGAGTAATTGTGAGGTTTTCAAATGGTAACTAGGGTTATGTATTATGTTTGAAAATGAGGGCGTGACATTACCCCTTCGATACCTGCCATGCACATTCTTAGTTTTCATTATATGAATCCCGACGGGAACAATATTCGCATTGACGACATACCAATATTGGCACCCATTGTACTTAACTTCTAATTTCTCCCTTTTCCATTTCCTGTAACATTTTCTATTTTTATCCCTTTTTGCTATTTTTCATATTAGTTACTGTTATCTTTCTTTTTTATTTCTTGTAAAATCAATAAACAAAAATATGTTACTTCACAGCGACGTAATATGAATAGCGGCCATTAGCTCACACTGCCACACTATCCATATCACCTGCCTAAAATTCTAATAATCTCAGAATTTTGCGAACACAGGTGTTTTAGTAGCTGATGTTTTGGAATAAAGATTTAACGGGCAGTGCATGTTATCTTTTTGCGATGGATTATTGTGATTGAAGTGATATTTACCATATTTTGTAATTTGGACCGTAGGTGAACTGAGTATCTGACGGGATGAAGAATCACGGACAAATAAATTTAAGCAACCACGTGTCCTGCTTAAAAATGGAGAAAATATGAATAGTCATTATGCTGTCCATATCTCCCGATCTTTAGTCTCAATAATTTCAAATGAAAGTATGTCATGCAAATCGTCAATTTATGTTGGTTTGCGTGTCATGCTTTCTTGAAAGATTATCAAGACGGTGTTGACACTTTGCACCAAATTAACCTTGAAATTTTTGAAATGTTGGTGATTTAGGTAGTCAGCGAAAATGAATGAAAATGTAATAATGGCTTACTTGGTTTGGACTAGGACAACATATTGCATTTTCGAGAAACGTTAATATGATAACTCATCAATTAAACAAGAATCAGACTATTGTTAAACTTGAAAGTTTCTACGTTGGGTATTTAAAGTACCTGGCATCTCAGGAACAGAAACATGACGTGTAAATGCCAGTTTGCATATCATGTTTTGGTCAAAATTTAACATATGCTTGGTTCGACATTGTGTCACAGAAAGCTAAATTGCACAAGCCGAGCCCATGCTCTTGCATCTTGTTTCACATCTTATCCTATTATACATTCAATCACTCGATATTTATTTACTTCGGCCAGAGATAATTAAAGAAAATTAATATCAAAAAATTAAATACCGAACGGGCGATATTGGGTGCCTAACACTTTCCCAACTCGTAACAGTAAATTCTTGGACCTATCTTTATTTTCAAGACTGGATTTCTAAAATGAGTAATTTTATAAAATAAAATCGTATTTCTGAGTTAAAATCAAAATATTTTTCTGAAAGCATCTTCTTCAGCAATCAAGACTAGAACTGATCTTCTCCACGATGCCTCCAAAACCACTGCCTCCCTCGTCCTCGCTGCCGAGGGGCTTGAACACCAGTGATCGCTGTACAGAGCCGAAGAAGTCTTGCATTGGCATTGGCGACTCATGACTCGTGTTGTTGCTGTTGAGGCTCAAGCGAGATCAAACGATTTGGTCATTGACAAAAAAAATCTAGGGTTCAGAGAGTTGCATTGGGTTTGAGTGGACAGTGATGACTGCTGAGAGAGATGAAGGAGGGAAAGCCTCAGAGTGATTTTTAATGACTTGTACTATTTTTATCATGATTTTAAACAAACTGTGATGAACTATCTTTTTTCTTTTATTTTTTATCACTCTTATGATAAATCGTAATCTATTACTTTTTATCATGCGTACAAATAAAATGTAGTTTTTATTACACTTATGATAGCAATGTAATTAAAATAATGTATTACTTTTTATCATGCTTATGATAAAGCCTAATTAAAATAAGTTATAACTTAAAATAGATAATTATTTTTATTAAGCTTATGATAAAACATAATCTATTACTTTTTATCACATTTACATGTAAAATGTTCTTTTTATTACTCTTATGATAAAGCGTGATTAAGATAATCTATTATTTTTTATCAAGCTTACAACTAAAATATGGTTAAAATAATACTAATAATCACAGTTCCACTGAAATTACTATTAAGAAATAGTAATTATTATGATTTTATTAAAAATTGTGATTAAAATTTTATATCTCATTTCTTTATCACGCTTTTATAACTTTTGGGTTGGGCAAAAAGGATGCCTAACACCTTTTCCTTTCCGGACCCCTAGCTACTTGACTTTCAGAATCTCGAGATGGTTTCTTGATTTCTAGAATCAAGTGAGGGCTCCAAATCTAAAAGATAAGTCACATGGAGGATATCTTTCAAAATGTTATGCTGGAATGCATGTCTCGAGTTTGCAATTAAAGATCAAAACATTCGGTGCGAGTCCTGCGCCGCATCAGGCACGTATCCACACAAGGGATTTGTGATTAACTTTAGGGCAAAACTAAATAAACCTTCATTAATTGAAACCCTGACCTAATCAATAAAAATTGCAATTTTTTGTTTACTTGGAAAGAAAAATAAGCAATACTAAAAAAAATAAGTTGACAATGGGAAAAACTAATAAAAATTTAAAGTAACTAAGGCCTTAGATGCGCACCCAATAATTGTTTTCACAAGATATATTTATAATCATTGTCTCTTTCCCAATATTTTGTAGCTGATAATTGGAATGTCAATAATTTAATCAAATAAAATATATGGTTAACGTTCATCTAGCAAAATTCAAAAGCATGCTCTTCTTTACTCAGAAGTACATAATTAAAACTGTTAGAAGAAAGAAATCATATAGATATGTTCAATTTTAAGATTACAATATTAACCAAGATTCAATGATGAAGAGAGGGCTGTCCTGTAATAACCCAAAATTTTTGATATATTTTTGATTATTTAAACATTTTTACTATTATTATCTAGATATTTAATAATATAGATTTTGTTGTTAATGTTTAATATTTTAAAATCAGGAAAAAAATGAATGTTATTTTCCTAGCTCACTCGAGTGGTCAGTTGAAATTTTGTAACTGTAGAATCGTGAGTTATGGAGGTTGATGGAGGAATTAGTTTTGATTTCGATTTTATGACAATGAATATGCGATTAAAGGCTGTAAGAATGTTATATAAACCCAGAGTTAGGTGTATTGCGGTTGTTATTTATGAAATCAGTTTTTGTTGAGAAAATTTCAGAGAGTTTGCTTGTTCTTTCCAGTTCTTGTGAGTTCCTGGTTCTGATCATTTATTCTTCGACGAAGCTTGTTCATTTCGTGCTTTATTCTTCGGATCGAGGTAGGCAAAGTTACCTACCAACCTTAGGTGCTTACTTTCTGTCGGTAATTTCAAGGTTTAAGCATGATTAGATCGAATATGCATGTTAAGGTTTTGTTCTTAATGTCTTTGATTAAATGGTTTGATTTCATGGGTTCTGTGACACATAATGCTCAATTGATTTAGAGAATAGCATGTTTTATGCAAGAATTAGCTATTCTAGTAATTAATTTGGTGATATCTATACTCTGATCTATTTATTATTTGGTGTATCTATATTTGGGATAAATGAAGACTCGCTCGAGCGATCTCTTGGCCGCTCGAGTGGCCTCTCTGGTTTTGTCAGATTCTGACCAGTGAACCATTTTCCAGTAGCTAAGTTTTGGTAGCTCGCTCAAACGAGGTATAGGCCGCTCGAGCGGTCTGTTGAAAAACAGATGGTTTTAGACAAATTGTTCGGATTAATTACAGAATATGTTTTATGTTTTCAGGCTCTGTTTTTACTGACTGTTTAAGTACTATTTATGAAGTCTCACAATTCGCACATGTATCCACCTATAGACGTTATGTACACAGAATTGTTGATGTTAATCCATTAAGGTTAGACGTGTTTACGTTTTATGGATGTATGAGACATTGTGTCCATGTGTTGTGGTTGTTGAGAAGGTCATTGTCGTTGTTGTTTCAGGTTCAGCTGTTATGCTACCCGAAGATTGTGGAATGGTTATGTGGAACTAAGATGTTAAAGAATTGAAGATTTTAGATAAAGAACTGGATGTGTGATTTGGGGTTTCTCTGCCTCTAGTATTTCATACCAGATGGAGTTGAGCAGACGGAGAAGTAGTTCGCATATGAAGTGCCAGGTGTCGATGGAGAGGAGCTGTTTGCCTGGATGTCGTACCCTTGGTTTTGGCTCTGATATTTCTTTATTTGAAGTTGTGAAATAAAAGCAAAACCCTAAGGAGTAATTTGGTCCTTCTGAACTATGCACTCTTAAGCATGGATTTAACTTTTATTAGTAAATGATTGTGGGTATTTGATTTGAATCTTGTCTTTTATTCAAATAAGGTTTTGAAAATGAATTATTTAATGTTCAGAGAAATTGGGTTACTACCGTCAATTCAATCAAGATTTCACGGCCATTGCAAAGCCTATCACTTGGCTTACTCCAAAAGGGGTTAAGTTTGAGTGGAATGAGGATTACGATAAGGCATTTTTGGAACTGAAGCGGAGATTGACCAGTGCACCAATTCTGATTATACCAGAAAGAGGAGTGGGCTACACTGTGTATTGTGATGCATCCAACGAAGGATTGGGATGAGTGCTCATGCAGATAGGGAAGGTTATAGCTTATGGGTCAAGGCAGCTCAAGATCCATGAGAATAATTACCCAACTCACAACTTGGACTTAGCAGTTGTGGTCTTTGCGCAGAAGTTGTGGCGTCATTATTTGTATGGAAAAGAATTTGAAGGGTTTACTGATCACAAAAGTCTCGAGTATCTGTTCACACAAAAAGATTTAAACATGAGACAAAGAAGGTGGATGGAGCATCTTGAGGATTTCAAATTCACTTTGTCTACCATCCGGGCAAGGCTAATGTAGTGGCAGATGCTTTAAGTCAGAAGTCTCAAGTGACAGTAGTAAGCTTGGCAATGCAAGAATGGAGAATGATAGAATCTGTTAGTGAGTATGGTTTACAGCCAACGGAGGGAACAAAAGAGTTTTGTTTGAATGCTTTAGTAACTACACCTGAGTTACATCGCGAGATACTGTTGGTACAAGGATTTGACCAGGAGGTGGCTTTTGTTAAGCATCATCTAGCAATAGGCGAGGTCATTACAAGATGGACATTGGGAATCGATGGAGGATTGAGATGTCGATTGAGATTATTCGTGCCTAATGTTGGGACTTTGAGAGACTTGGTATTGAAGATGTTTCACCAATCTAGCTTTGCAGTTCATTAAAGAGGAAACAAAATGTATAAGGATCTTCGAAGACAGCATTGGTGGAATGGTATGAAAAGGGATGTCACGGAGTTTATTTCGACTTGTTTGACGTGTCAGCAAGTGAAGGCAAAGCATCAAAAAGCTAGAGGAATGCTTCAACCATTGCCTATACCTGGTTGGAAGTGGGAGCACATTAGTATGAATTTCATGACAAGACTGCCACGGTCTATGAAAGGACAAAATGATATATGGATTGTTGTAGATAGATTGACAAAGTCAACGCATTTTTTGCTTATCAAAATGTCAAATACAATGGAGTCCTATAGTCAATTGTATGTTTAGGAGATCGTGTGGCAGCACGGGGTGCCAGTAACGATAGTGTCGGATCAAGACTCGCGCTTTACGTCAGTGTTTTGGCAAAGTATTCAAAAGGCCTTGGGAACTATGTTCATCTGACTACAACTTTTCTTCCTCAAACGGATGGTCAGTCGAAACGAACAATATAGACTTTGGAGGATATTCTTAGATCATGTTTGCTTGACTTTCAGGGGCATTGGGAGAGACATTTGCCGTTGGTAGAATTTGCTTACAATAACAATTATCAAGCCAGTAATGGGATGGCGCCATATGAAGCTTTGCATGGATGGCCATGTCGGTCACCTATCTGTTGGACAGAAGTCAGAGAGGCAAGTTACTTGGGACCAGAGTTGGTTCAAGAAACAACCGAGAAGATTAAAGTCATTAGACAAAGGTTGTTGATAGCGCAGAACCGACAGAAGAGCTACGCTAACAAAAGGATGCGCCAGTTGACTTTCAAGGTCAGCGATCATGTGTTCCTCAAGATCAAACCAAGAAGGGGAGTCACAAGGTTTGGTAAGAAAGGGAAGCTAATGCAGAGGTATAATGGACCATTTGAGATTTTGGAGCGGATCGAGGAAGTGGCGTACCATTTGGCGTTACCACCTCAGCTCGATCGGTTTCACAATGTCTGTCACGTATCTATGCTAAATAAGTACATGGCATAGCTGACTCATATCGTGCAGTGGGAAAATATCACGTTGAATGAGGACAAAACATATGAAGAGGAGCTAGTCCAGATTGTGGAGTTCGAAGAGAAGAGCTTGAGAGGCAAAATCATTAAACTGGTCAAGATTTGGAGGAGTCCACTTGGGAAATGGAGGATGATATAAGAGTCAACCAACCTGAGCTTTTTGCTTAGATAGTACTATGTAATTTCGAGGACGAAATTGTTTAAAGGGGATAGGTTGTAATAACCCAAAATTTTTTAATACATTTTTAATTATTTAAACATTTTTACTATTATTATCTAGATATTTAATAATATATATTTTGTTGTTAATTTTTCATATTTTAAAATTAGGAAAAAAATAAATTTTATTTCTAAACGAGCTCGAGGCTGCTCGAGCGGTCGGTCGAAATTTCAAAACTACAAAATCGTGAGTTATGGAGATTGATGGAGGGAATCTGTTTTGATTTTGATTTTATGACAATGAATATGCGATTAAAGGCTGTAAGAATGTTATATAAACCCAGAGTTAGGTGTATTGCGGTTATTATTCACGATATCAATTTGTTTAGAGTTTTTTTTTTTAGAGAATTTCAAAGGGTTTGCTTGCTCTTGCTAGTTCTTGTGAGTTTCTGGTTCTGATCATTTATTCTTTGACGAAACTTGTTCATTTTGTGCTTTATTCTTCGGATCGAGGTATGCAGAGTTACCTACCAACCTTAGGTCCTTACTTTCTGTCGTTAATTTCAAGGTTTGAGCATGATTTGGTCGAATATGCATGTTAGGGTTTTGTTCTTAATGTCTTTGATTGAATGGTTTGATTTCATGTGTTATGTGGCACGTAATGCTCAATTGATTTGGGGAAAAGCATGTTTGATCATAGAATTAGCTATTCAAGTAATTAATTTGGTGATATCTATTCTCTGATCTTATTTATTATCTGGTGTACAGACCCAGAATGTGCAAGAACCCTAACCTAGAATATCGAAAAAATGAAGACTTGCTCAAGTAACCTCTCTGATTTTGTCAAATTCTGACCAGTGGTCCATTTTCAGTAGTTGAGTTTTGGTAGCTCGCTCGAGCGGCCTATCGAGAGGTTTATTGAAAAACAAACAATTTTGACAGATTATTCGGATTAATTACAGACTACATTTTATGTTTTCCGGCTTTGTTTTTACTGACTGTTTATGTACTGTTTATGAAGTCTCACAATTTGCACATGTATCCACCTATAGACGTTATGTACACTGAATTGTTGATGTTAATCCATTATGGTTAGGCGTGTTTACGTATTATCGATGTATGAGACATTGTGTACACGTGTTGTGATTGTTGAGGAGATCATTGTCTTTGTTGTTTCGGGTTCAGCTGTTATGCTGCCCGAGGATTATGGAACAATTATGTGGAACTGAGATATTAAAGAATTGGAGATTTTAGATAAAGAACTTGATGTGTGATTTGGGGTTACTTTGGAAAAACCTAGAATTACGTTAGGGACACTGGTTCGAACAGCACTTGAATAAGACAGCAGAGGGCATTAGGTGTGCATTATAAAGTAAAGAACATTATAGAAACTTGTGTGAGAAGTTTAATGGAAAGTGATTAACCTGGTGTGGCATGTGTTATTAAGATATAAGATATCTGTTGTGATTTGATCTAAGGGCCCATGCTAGGGGGAGTTGGAGACGGTAGAAGATGTCTTCGAGGACGCCTGTGAAGGCAACTCTGGACCCCGAGAGAATGATGGCTAGAGTTCTGCGCGTCTTTGAGTCTATTAGGAGAAGTAACTAAAGTACTTAGAGATTGTACCTAGTGACATCATGTTCGAGGGATCTAGATATGGTGAGGTAGGTATTGATTTGATAGTACAGTAGAAGGTTCTTTCCTTGTAGGATTGTAATTGGAATTATAACCCTCGGGTAGGCAAGGGCTGGTCAATACCAATAAGGGTCCTAAGCTAGTGTCTAAGGGAGGATAATGAATACTTTTTGTGGTGTTCCTAGTGTTAAGGACCGATTCCCAAGGCCCAGTGATGAACGCGTATAGTTTATACAAAAAACAATTATGAAATCCTACTAGGTGGAAGTAGGGTTTATACCTTCAAGATTTGTCTAGTTTGATCTCGGTTGTCTTCAATAGTTTGATCTTGATTGAACTTTGAATACGGTTGGATTGATCTCGCTCGACTGACCTTGAAATCTTCTACCGTAATCCTATTGCACCTTAATCACGTACCAAGGGTGGGCTCAAAATCGGGATCTCTTTGCTTTCACAGAAACTCTCACAATAATTCGATTATCAAGTTGCGTCTGACCTAGAAGACATAATGGTGTATATATAGGCAACAATAGGGTCCCCTAGGAGAAGTATGGGCTGGGCTTCCTATATAATTTAGGATTCCTAGTCTAGCCCGGATTAATTCCGAATTATATAAATTATAATTCATACCACTATAGAATTATAATTGCATTTCCCTCCCATATCTCAAAATTATATTTCGAGCTCCATGTTATTAAATGCTTATTTATCTCCCCACGTTAAGATTACAGATACCCGTTGATTAAAATAAATTACTGACAATTTATTTAATCAACATTTATAAAATTCCTTGAGACCTTCCACTTAACTTATTCGTTATGTCGGATACAAATATCTACTTGCAGGGTTTGATATAATCGAAACTTATAAGCTTCCTCAAGAGGATATCATCAATCCCTATAAAGGGACATAGATTTGATTAATAATTAATAGTTGTCATATACTTAATATTGTGACCGAACTCATCGAGACTATTGGCCTATAAGGCCTCACTCTATAATGAATCAAAGTCAACAGTATTAAATGTACACATCTATTAATTGTCTTTGGGTTAAGAGGACAAACACTCATAATAACCATGAGGTGCGAATTGTATTATATTATCAGTATAAATACAATTACCTCAACGTGGTCCTGTTCAATACACACAAAGTGTACTAACAGTTAGATGAAACTATGCCATTTTCTATAATGAAGGCAGACCTACTGAAACACTATATTACAGTTCTACTAGTGGTGTATCCAATTTCACTTAAGACGGTGAAACAAAAACTTATATTCTATAAGAACCGATAATCTGATCCTTTGTGTGTAAGCCAAACTCTACACACCAGATTATCTACTATGTGGAATAAGAGACACTCATACATAATATAATAAGATATAATGGAAAACATTGTCCATAAAGATTCTCATCTAGAAAAGAAATAATTGTTTAAATAATTCAAATAAATATTAATCTATTACATAAAGTCATAGGTTTTAGTATAAAATCCTAACACAATTGTCTCCCCTATATTATAAATTGTTCCTCTCCTATTCTTCACCTCAACAAAAATCTTGGCATTTTAGGGTTCAGTAAGTGAGAGAGAGAAGAAATCCATTTTGAAGTTTTTAACCACCATTTGGAGTTCAATCCGAGATCAATCCATCAAATCCGATTTTCAATCAAGCTCCTTCAAGGTAAATGAGCCACCCCTAATCTTCAGTTTGTGTTTTGGATCAAAACCATAAGCTTTATGAAGCTTTAATGGTAGAAAACTCACAATGAAATTTGGGGGAAGGTCTAACTGTCACCCCTATATCCTGATTGGTCACCCTTACAATCTGTTTTGTTTTTATTTCAATCCTAATTGATCACACTCAGTTTCTGACCGGTCACTCTTCCATACTATTGTGTTTTATTTTTCAATCCTGACTGGTCACCCCCTCGCTCTACTGGTTAGTCTTATTCTACTACTAATGGCTACCAGTCACACGACTAATCACTCTTATCCTACCAGTCATGCTAATAGTCAACCATACTCTACCAGCCATGCCTACCAGTCACACTTTCATACCAACTTATGTCTTGTAATATAACCCGTGATTAACGAATCACAAGAAGGCATTGTTTTCATATTATCTGCTATCCCAAAACATGTGATTTGAGCCTTTCCACCTTAACCATTATAGGCAACGAACTAAGCCATGATTCGACGTGCTCATGTGTGTCTTTCAAGGTTAGTTAAGTAGGACGTGACATGTATAGATTTGATGATCCCAACACCCACATACATAACTTATTTTATAATTTCTTAGTTCGCATAGTTATCTAAATATTTTTATACAATTTATAACATCCTTGGATGATTGGTGGATAATGAACATCTGTTTAAAATATTTTCTCATGCTGAAATACTTCTAAACGATAAATTAACATTGAAGCAAGTACTTTCAAGACATCATACACCAGAGTCGTAACTCCACGCAAATTTGTCCATCACGATACTATTATTCAATTATGATGAAACATTTGAAAACTATGTGAATATTTGACTTGGACTTTGGGCCCGTAAAAACACTTGATCATGATCCATGAGAACATAGTCTTAGGGATTGGACTCCAGTAGTATACTAAATCATCTGTCTAACAATTATGAACAGTTGATGTTATCGGCATCCTGATCGTTGTGAATGACAGACTCCAATATGCTTGATTACTAGTTGATGCTATCGGCATACCGATCATTGTGAACGATGAACTCTGAGATGCTAGGTTATTAGTTGATGCTATTAGTATCTCGAGCATTGCAAACGTTGAGACTCTAATATGCTTGGATATCAACGTCGTAATTATCACATAGTTGGGCAACGCTTGTGTAGACCCCAGAGTTGAGATA
The DNA here is from genome assembly GCA_014822125.1 of Arbutus unedo. Classification (NCBI taxonomy): domain Eukaryota; kingdom Viridiplantae; phylum Streptophyta; class Magnoliopsida; order Ericales; family Ericaceae; genus Arbutus; species Arbutus unedo. The sequence goes on along the minus strand of JABCMJ010014088.1, from coordinate 3,263 downwards.
CTTACGGGCAACGTTTGTGATGACTCGAGTTGGAGAATTGATTATGTGGGAATTATCACGTGCTTACGCTGTTGGCACTCTGGTTGTGAAGGACAATGGGCTCTAACATGTTATTGAAAAATGTGATTGATTCAGAAATTACTCTTGAACTCTTGATATTGTCTCAATCATTAATTTCAGTTACATGTATTTCAAGACTTGTTAGTTGCTTTCACTATTCATGACATGCTCACATCATGTACATTTTGATCTACTATATAAATTGTGAATATGGGCAGGATTTATTTATTGAACATTATTGCTCATGGTGCAACTTCCCTGCCCCTGGCGTTTTATGCCAGGTGTTGAAGACAACACTAATGGATTCAACATAGCATGAACCGAAGACAACGCACTCGAGGAAGATCATATTGCACCCTAGAGTTTGGAATCCAAGTTAGTCTTCTCAATTGCACATCGTAAACCCTTTAGTCAAGTCTTCAAAAAACTTAACACTAAGTTAGTGCCGACAGGGGTAGGGTCTTCGGCGGGCACTCTTCCGATCAACTTATCCTTTAAAAAGGAATAAAAGCAACTTGAAAGTAGAGGAGATAGCGTGAGCATATGTGTACCTGAGGATGGAGTGCCGCTAGAGCATTTATAGAGTAAGAACCCAACTGCCTACTAAAGCCTCTGGTAGAGAATGTATCATCGTGGTCCGAGGATCGCGATGGTCTCACCATGTGTCCACAACTGTGCGGATCGAATGGGCATGTCTACATGTCCAATAACTGATTCCCTCATGTCCTTTTGTGTACCCATCCGCAATGTAGGGAGTACATCTCCACATGGCCTTGTCGAGCATAGAGCTTTCAGTAGCACAGCCAGAGGTCGAGACTTGATGAGTCACCTCTCCAAGATGGACGATAAGCGTGTGGGTGTTCGGCTAAGGGAGAGTGGCCAAAGCTCACTTGGGCCATTTGGGCCTATAAGCCAAGGATCAATAAAGTAGTTCCTAGGCCTAGCTCAACTAGGGCCTAGCGTAGATGGATCGAGGACGGATGGTCATGGGCCAAAGGCCCATTGTTGTGCAAATCAGGCCTACTATAATAGCCCCTCAATTCCTCTGCTAAGTACTGACTATGGAGAGCAATCAACTACAAGAGGGCCGAAGCCCATCTTTTAGGTCACCATAGACCGAGAGGGAGCAATCCATGCGAACCATCGCACTTGGGGATGCTGCCACACATCATTCATTCAACGGGTGGGGGCGAGTTCATTTCCTGCATAGCCATTTTTTCAAACGTCGTGCCCCAATATAAGTAGGGTGAGTTTTAGGAGAGAGAGAACATTATACATCATTCTCTCTATAGAATTGCCTCAACTTTGAATCTCTCTACTCCTTTCGATTCTTAATGTTTTACAATTCGATTTAGCCCGTTTCTCCAACAAACTCTTGTCGTCTTCATCCTTCAAGTATGATTCTTTCACAATTTTCTCCATTTTTAGTTGTTTGAGTGCATTTTCGCATGCTTCCCATGCATTTTGAACTTTTCACAAGTCTATCAACGAGGGTTGTCATTTCAGCCCTAGAAACTAGTCAAGAGCCCTGGACTACGGCCTAAGGCTATGGCTATTTGGCTGAACATCCCTTGATGCCATACCGAGCATCTTGCCTTAATGTTTATTTAATATCCATGCACTTTTGAATAGGATCTCTAAGCTTGAAGTGGGCTCATCTCAAGTTTCTTCAAGCCACTCCGAAGAGTCGGGGCCGAGTGATCTTAGGGAGAGATATGGCTTCGCCTGCAAGATCAAGGAGCTATTCGGTGTGTACTACATCGATCGTAACAAAGTCTCCAAGAGGAGATTTTTGACCTATCGAATGGGGCAATAGAAGATAATTCAGGGCCTGCCGAACTCCGATAAGTATGCTAATGACTTTGTGACTATGAGCAGTGAGTTTGAGTTTTTTATTAGCAAGTTCTGCATATATCTAGTCCCTAAGGTCATTGGATACTCTGGTAAGAACAGTCATCATACTTTAATTATTGCACTCTTATTACGTTCGGTTTTCAACTAATGAGCCATTTCTTAGAAGGAAGTGTTTGGCAATTGTCTAAAGAAGAAGGTTTTGAAGGCTCAAATTGACTAGATACTTGCGATACCGAGGACGCATAGGAAGTGTACGGTCCTTCTCAGTTAATAAACTCTTACAAATCAATTCTCAGGTCATGTGTAGAGTATTTTGAGCAGTGTCAGTGATATTGAGGCCGAACGTTCCAATTGTTAGGATTTTATACTAAAAGTCAAGACTTTATGTAATGGATTAATATTTATTTGGATTATTTATTAATCTATTATTCCTTTTCTTGATGAATCTTTATGGACAATGTTTGGATTATATCATATCATATTGTGCATGGGTGTCACTTATCACACATAGCAGATAATTTGGTGTGTAGAGTTTGGCTTACACACAAAGGATAAGATTATTAGTTCTTGTAGAATATAAATCTTAGGTGAAATTAGACATATCAGTAGTGGGACTATAATACAGTATTTTAATAGGTTTGTTTTGACTAGAGAAAATAGTATAGTTTTGACTCACTGTATTAGTACACTTTGTGCGTATTGAACATGACCACTTTGAGGTAATTGTATTTATACTGACTATATAATACAATTCACACCTCATGGTTATTATGAATACTTGTGCTCTTAATCCAAAGATCACTACAACAAATAAGACCTTTAATATCATTACTTAAAAGCATTATTTCAATAATGCTATAATAGCGGGGGCAATAATAATGTATTTTCCATAATACTATAATAAAGGGGACAATAATAGCGTTCTTGCCATAATGCTATAGTAGAGGGGGCAATAATAACATTTTTGTAATAATGCTATAATAGAATGGACAATGCTACCATTAGGAGGGACAATAATAGCGTTCTTGAAATAATGCTATAACAGAGGGTTCTAATAATAGCATTCTTGCAATAATGCTATAATAGAGGAGCAATAATAGCATTATTATAATAATGCTATAATTGATGGAGGTAATAATAGCATTTCCTAATTAAAAGCTGTAAATAGGTAAGCGTTAGTTTTGTATAGAGTTCTACCGTGTGCCAATAAACGTTTTCCTATTATTTTGTTGTTGTTCTCGACCCGAGAAAGTAAACCCTATACCTTGAATCCTATATGATACACCTCGCAGGTATGTTCGTCCCTCTTTTATGCTTTATGGTGCGTTGTCTTCTTGCATTGAGGACAA
>JABCMJ010014078.1:0-10965 GCA_014822125.1 Arbutus unedo | reverse complement strand
GTTTTTGGCTAAGTAGTTTCAATTGGTAGTCAGATCAGACCCAAGAGGTCTCCAAGCGAGTAGTTTTAGTGGTTTGTAGGTTCAAATCCAAGATGTTTATGGCCAAGCGATTTTAATTGCCAATCGATTCAAACCCAAGAGTTCTTCGACCGAGTGTGTCAATTGCCAGTCGAACTGTACTCATGGAGTCTTCACCAGAGTAGTTACAAGTGGCTGGATTAGGTTCAAGAAATCTCTAACCAAACAACTTCAACAACGAGCTCAGGAGAACACTTATCTACATCAACAAAGGGACAAGGAAGTTATTACTCTAATTGATCCCCATTGCAAAGAATAATAAAGTTAGGGGGATAATGCTCAAACTGGCTCAACTGGTCGACATTCACACCTTGCCAAGCCAAAGTCACTAGTTATGATGTCATCTCTCCCGGTCACCCAAGCAAGAACGATGACCAACATCGACGGATGAACAACTAGGAAGAAGGAAAGTAAACTTGATAATAAAAGAAGGCAGCCCGAAACCCATAAATTCAGGTCCATAAGGAAGCAACCCAAGTGGCAATTCAAAATGCACAAGTTCAGGTACATAAGGAAGCAGCCCAAGTGCAAATGTTCCAAAAGCAAAAAACACTAAAAAAAAAAAAAAACACTATTTCTAACTGCTTGGTCTGGCATCAGAGTTAGCATCCGACCCTAATTCATCCTCTAGCGAAAATTTTGAAAGAACTAATTCGAAAAAAGCCTGGGACAGCTTCCTATTTGAGCACTTGAAGCTTGACTCGAACAAAGTCACCAGGACGACTTGGTTTTCTTTGGACTCTTTGAATGATCGTTCCCATAAAAATTTGAAGCCTACGTGACGATAAAAAATTGAAGCCCGAGACAGCTTCGTATTTGGGCATTTGAAACTTACGTGACATGCCACACAATTCATGAGATTTACTAATTTGAACACATAATCAAAATTTATGAAACCTACTTTTACATTTTACACTTAAAATGATATATTATGTAAGTATGATGTACAATTAGTAGACTTATTCTAATAAAAATCTTTGTTTGCTGATAAAAAAAAACATTGTTGGTTTTAAAGCCTAGGTAGAAGTGGTGAAGTTAGGAGGACAAGCAAAGCTCAGACGTGACTAGTATTTTCAGTTTTAACTGCCAAAGGAAATAAAGATAGAAAGAGTCTTGGAAGGGTCAATGAAAGTAAAAGGGCATAGGGATCCAATATATGGGGAAAACAACATGGGATCTCAAAGTGCAACCAATAATTTGTAGGCCATCCTGGTTGCCCTAATGGGATTTTGGAAGAAATTAACCCTTTGATGTTGATACTCCCTCTCACTCACTCATTACTCTCTCTCTCTTAAATGTCTTCATTCAGAAGCCGAAGATTCGATTTGTATGTTTTCATCATTCCATTCGGTCGGAATAAACCCCAACACACACACCAGTAAATCTTTAATCCCTATTATTCCCAGCATTCTTTATAGCCCTTTTATTTTTTATTTTCCTTCTTCTGGATACCTTATAATAAAAAGAAAACAAACGAAATGGGAGAGAGAAATAAATGATAAAAAGGAAATTAATGCTAGGTTTCTCAATTAATGGTGACACCCATATCATCATCAGCCAGTACGCATTGATTTTAGTTCAAGCTATTAGCTAATTTTCAAAATCTTTTACTTCATATTTGTTTTTTTAACCTACTTTACGACCGTTACAGTTCATATTTGATAACTACAACCGTTTCAAGTGTTTTGGTATATAAAATAATTTTAAATAATTCAAGACCCATTATTGTGATCGTGCGATAATATAAGAACAAATGAGTAAAAAAATATGCGTGCCAAGCTAGTGATTTTTAAAGATAAATGGGTATCCGGCCATTGGTAACGATTTAATTAAATGTGGCTAGCTGTTGTCCAATTTGTTTGACGATCGATAGAAAAATTGAATTTAGAAAAATTCTGAAACAATAAATGTGTGCAAGGTAAAGGTTTCATGCAAAGGGCGGTACAAACCGGATAACAAGTATGTGTAGAGCCCACAAATCCACAAGTATATGTATGACGTAGTTTTGAGTGATGTGCAAAAATAATGTATAAAAGTGATGTGTCTGTATCATTTTTGTTGTGCATTTGTGCAAAGTGTGAGATTTGCTGACATGATTGTCTGAATCGATCTATGTGGGCTGTAAATATTTTTTTTATAGCCGACGTATTCTGCTAGTTTTGTGATTACTCTCAATTTAATGTTGACAAGGTTTTCAAAAATTAATTTCACCGATTACTTGCGGAAGACTTATTTAAAGTCAGGACTTTTACTTTATATAGACCGGCTTCGTAAGAGTTGATTGTACCCGAGAAGTTTCGAACTTAAAATCTAAGAAAAAACATATTTCTAAGTTTCAAGTTTTGACCACCAGATCAATCCTTGATTTTATGTGCGCTATAAATTTTATGAAGATAAAATTATAGAAAGCACGCGAAAGAAGTTGATCAGGGCCACTTCTATCTATTACTGAATCTTACAGACTAAAAGATCTTTCTTTTCTTTTTTTTTTTTCTTTTTGTCCTTTCCTTTTGATTGTTACTTTTTAGTCTTACAAGGTAAAGTACATGTATATGGTCCCAATGTGAAGATTATGATCTTAATATTTTTTGTAAAAATTTACTGCATTAGTAAGGGCAAGAACCATACCAACTTACAGTATGATAAGAGCAAGGTAAAATCCACAAGGACTTGTAATTTTTTTTAGGAGAACACGAAAGGTTTAATTGTATACGTTAACTAAAATTAAACTAGCAATGACAAAAATAATAAATAAATTAAAAATTGAGCATTTAAGGAAAAATAATTGGGATAAACAATTGAGAGGAAAATTAAGGTTTTGGAATTGGACCCAGAAACTTTATAAATTAATATCATGCAATGATTTTTCTACACAATAATTTATAGTTCAATCTTAATTATCATGGATAATATTTCTTTAAGTACTTAATATTTTTTTTACTAAAGTATTTTTTTTACTAAAGTCCGTTCTTTCTCTACTTTAATGTTTAACTCTAAATCATCAACTTTATTAGTAAAATTCGATTGTGGTGGATACCCAACATTTAAGTATTAACTTTAATAAATCATGTAATAGAATTAATTGAAGACTATCAAATTATGAAAAAAAAAATGTAACTGGATTCCTATCCGAGCTGTGTTCAAATTAATTAGTTAAGAAAACAAAAATATACGGTAAACGCACTTAGAAAAACCATATGCAATAATTAATCAATAAAATTCATGGAATTTTATCCTTAACTCTAGTTTAAAGCTTTAGTCGCTCATAGAGTTGCAATTCTAATCAATGTAATAATTAAACTCAATTGAACAGAAATCAAGGTCTTACAAATTATGGAAGAATTTTCTAAACCTTGAATTATTTTTTCCTTCTGTGAGGCATGGGGCCTTGTTAATTTCAGACCACTACTAAGTTTCTACTTATGCTTCATAAATTCCTTCTGTAAACCCTACGCATTCTATTTTATATGTTTTTTTTTTAATCAACAAAAGAAGAAATATATTAAACTTTAATAGATGGAGTACAAAGTTCTGAAGGAGTCAAAGCACTATGCATCACTACGAGAAGCTAGGTTGGCACCTTACCTGATAGACAATTATTTGCACGCATTGACACCACACAAGAGAAACAGAGGAAGATGTTGGCCAGGAGCTAGCCTCGATTAAAAACTGGAAAAAACACTGGTGGATATGCGATAGCACCCCAATATACTGAAACCCGACGTATCCTATTTTATGGGTTGTTGAATAACTCACTCAGAAATGCGAATTTATCTTTTACTCAACCTCTTCCTTTTTGGGCAATAACAATATCCTTAACACTATTTGATAAGCTGCATTGATTAAGAAGTCTAATCAATCCAAATTTGTGTGGTCCAATCACCAAGGGAATTAAAGTTCCAACCAACTTTTCTTTGTCATACCATGTGGTTTAGTACTGAGCAAAAGTTTCCTTACACAAGACTTAGGATTTGATACTACATAAATTACGTGATTTCGCATAATTGATGAGATTTGAATGATCATCATTTTATTTGATCTTGTCATCATCAAATTATTCTTGCTTTCATGAGACATGGGTGCTAAAACAATTAAATGAATTCTTGCTAGTTTGCCAAAATAATAATAATATCCGATCAAGAACAATTTAGAGCTAATAACATGTAATAGTGAGACTTCTAATATTAATATTTTGTGCTTATTAATATCTGACATATTTTAGATAATTGTTGAATTAAGATCGTCTCAAATAGTTAATCTTGTAGGTCTATAGGTGTTTACTGTGCATCCAAAAATTCAAGTTGATGATAGGATGCCAGTAAAAGTTTGTTCTAATCACATCGTTCAGAAAGAAATATATAGTCAATGTTTGACCTTTAATTTATTTGACTTTTTTTGCGAATAATATAAACATGAAGACTTTGAAAATAAGTAACTCAGATAGTTAAATGAGATCGTATTGGCCCCGATTTTGTTTCACATGAGTGAGTATCAAATGAAATAATGTTTACCCACAAGCATCGGGCCTAAATTGTCGTGATAACAAATGAAAAAAATAATACACAATGAAATATCTTACCATTAGCTAGATCTAGTTGGCTATTAAATGAGAAACAAAGATTAGATGTTTTGATGAAGAAATATATGTATTAACACAAATCTCAAACCTAGTGGAAACTAATTAATCTCAAACCTAGTGGAAACTAATTAAGACTGTACACAAACATTACCAAAAACTACCACAAACACCTTCAAAGAGTAGACCCTGAACTTAGGAACCCTGATTCGGAGATGTTGTAGTGTTCTAATGGTGTAGTCTAGTAAAATAACGTAATTTTGCTCTCATTTAAAACTATTCAGCGAATGTTTTTAAATAAGATCAATTACGTCATTTTCCAGCACCGTACATCATCCCTCAATCCCAAAACCCCAACACTAAAAAACTAAGTAAACACAAAACATGTACAAGGTATAGACATATACTTATATATATTACCACACCCACCCCAAAAAATAAAAATTAAAGAAAAAAGATTATCTCTTCATACTCAACTTTTCTAGCTAATCTCTCAACTGTGTCCCTTTTCTCAACTCATGACTGTGGCAGTGGTGCATGAGTGAGGGCCCTAGATTACTTTGCCTGGATTTCCATAGGTTTTCAATGTCTTCAGCTATCCTTGTTGCATCCATAGACGCACCCAGTAAGCCGCGTTTGGTGAATCCCACTGCGTATAATCCATTCTCCCCTTTCCATCCATGTGGGAATGGTTTGCGTGGAAACCCATCTTTGTCCGAGAAGAAATTGGTTTCCTGATGACATCAGAAATATGCATATTTAAATTTAAATAAAGTAAGATTGAGCGATATTATTCCTTCAATACTTAAATTTAAATAAAATAGAGAGAAATAGATACCTTCAACCAAGTTGGTACATTGCTTTTGTAACCAGTAGCTAAAATTATTGCATCAAAATTCTCTATTCTCCCATCGACAAACTCCGCTGAGTGATGTGTTAGTCTCTTTATACCCGGCCAAACCTATGTCACAGTGAGATTTCAGATTATTACCGTGTCGTTTTGCCGTAAATTTGCATTCATAGAATTTACTTTAAAAAAAAAAAAAAAGAAAGAAAAACCCTTTTCACGAATTCAATGGACAATAGAGAAATGTTGTACTATGGGCAAAAGTACTTCAAAAAATACCCAAACAACAAAAATACTTGGACCATGTATAAAGCTCTAAATATCAGAATTAATCTCGAATTCTTGATAAAAAAAATGAAAAAATTTAAATTGATTAGGGTTTAAGAACTGACCTTAATTGTACCAGATTTTATTTGCTCAAGTGTTCCGATATCCAACACAGGTGTTTTCCCAGTAATGCCCTTGAGTTCGAGGGGTCCCAGCTTAGGCCTGGTGAGACCTAATTGAGCCGTATCACCAATCATTAGCCGTGACATTATAAGAAGAAAACGGTCCACCAGCCGAGTTGGTAACCAGTTGAGTAACCACATTGACAGCCCAAAAGTTGATCTCCCTAGCATCTCTTGTGGCAAAACATGCACCTACATCACAAACCAAAAAAATAATCATTTAAAGAAAATATTAGAAAAAATTGGTTTTATTTATTTTTAAAACAAAAAGAAAAGGGAATAAAGTTGAGATTATTATGAGACCAATCCCTCATGTATGGCATGGCAGCCCATGCTATTCTTTATTTTTTTTTTCCTGCACTTTAGAATCTTTGTAGAAGTGGTGTGTAGGTCTTTAAAGAGAGAAATTATAATAGAAAGAATTGATGGAGTGAGTGTATATATGTGAAGAGAGATGTTGGGGCTGCAAACAGTACTACGCATGCAAGCAAATTCCAAGAAAGTTAGATATGAGTTACAATATTTTCTCCTAAAAAGAGAACGTGTTATTACTTTTGAAGTAAACGCTACCATTATGAAATCATTTGTGGCAAAAAGTATCTTCTTGTCAAAAGAAAAAAGGTTTTATCTTAAACTAGTATGAGTGTTGTGCTTCTATGTGCTGCAACTTGTATCCCCAAACTTATCTAGTTTAAATCTCATTATGAATTTGTTTGGTTTTCATGTTTTATTGGGCCTTTTTATTTTTGAATCTGGACAAAATTACATTGAAATTCAAACTTAAAATATGACTGGAAGTCGAGATAACCAAACAAGTCCTAAAATAAAACGATAAAACGTGATAACAGAACAAGTTTGACAATAATACATCTACCAAACTTTTGAACTAGGTAGTTATCCTTTTGTTGTATGTGATATAGAGAGGAGATAACGATTGTTTTGCACATGAAATTTAGGGTTTTACATAACTTTTTACTCACAAGGTTTAAAAAGTGAATTATTTGTTGCTCATACAGTGTCTTATGCCTCCCAAATTGTCCATATTAATATAATAGAATCCGAAGATATTAGTGCTCCACCAAGAGATCTTCCTTTCCTTTTTTCCCTTTCCTTATTCCTAGACTAGGGGTCTTTTTGTATTGTTAAAACCCAGAGAAAGAAAGAAAGATGTTCTCCATTGTTTCAAAAACCTAGGAGATAGAAAGGGAGAAAAAATATAGGGTTTTTCTTAAAACATGTGTTTTGCTATTCTCTTAGTTATGGTTACGCAACATGTTTTTTTTTATTGAATTTGCTGGTAGACCAAAAGGGTGGAGAGAGAGAGAGAGAGAGAGAGAGAGAGCTTACTGAATCTCTAACTACGAGTGAAGGTTGAGCACCATAATTGCAAAGATCCAAACAGACCTCCATTCCTGAATTCCCACAACCAACCACCAAAACCTTTTTCTCAAAAAAACACTCCCCATTCTTATAAGAACTAGTATGAACAATAGGCCCAACAAAATCACTCATTCCTTCTATTTTCGGCACGACTTCCTCAGCATTCTCTCCGGTCGCTACAATTACCCACTGACACACGTACTCAACAATCTCCTCCGGTTCCCCTCCAACGCTACTACTCTGGACCCGCCAAAACCCGTACCCGCTATCAAACTCCGCCAGCACGACCTTCTTGTTGAAAACCGGCTCCAGGTTGAAATGACGAGCGTACCCCTCCATGTAAGAAATAAACTGCTGTTTCGTTGGGTAGTTTGGGAAATTCGACGGGAATGGGAGAAGTGGGAGTTCACAGAATTTTTTGGGGAGATGGAGTCGGAGTCTGTCGTAGGTCTTCAGCTGCCACAAAGAAGCTATGCAATTTTCTCTCTCTAGAATCAAACTTGGGACTCCTTTTTTTCTAAGGCAGGCCGCGGCGGCAAGTCCCGACGGCCCTGCTCCGACTATAATCGCTCCCGGTACACATACCTGCTTCGGCACTGAGTAATTGTTGCTCATTTTCGTTTCTTCAAAAAGGTCATTCGCTCTTTTTCCTTCTATTTCTTTCAAGTGTGCCATTAACTGCTTAACCAAAACCAAACCCCTCTCTCTCTATGTATATATATATATATATATATATCGAGAGAGAGAGAGAGAGAGAGAGAGATAAATAGACTAACAAATTTTATTTTATTGAGAAAAACTGAGTAAAACCCATAATCCAAATATGGAGATGGACTATGTATAAGCGGGTGTCTCAGATCGGGGATTTGGAGGAGAACAGGGACATGTTTATCTTGTTGGAGGAAATCGTGGGTAATTGGATATGGAGGGCTTATCCAAAGAAATGGGGTGAGGGTTTTTACTGGTTTTTGTTGACGGGTAGAGAGAACAAAGGAAGGAAGAGAGTGAAAGAGAGCGAGAGAAACGGAGACAAAAAAGGGAAACAGCGATGAGATGGGGAAATGGAATAGGAATCCTCACAATGGAAACGAAGTGGAGTGAGAATATATAGGGTAGAGAGATTGGATACAGAATTGAAGTGGGCATATCTGTGTGAGTATTAACTACCGATATTTAACAAACAACAACCCTTTCTTTCTTTCTTTTTTTCCTCAGCAAAAATGATTGAATATTTAAACGAAGCAAAAGATATAAAGGTTTCAGAACAAAAGGGACTGAATCCTAAGGGCTAAAAGTTTGGCTAGAAGCCAAACGGAAGAAGTAAAAAGGAGATAGAAAATGAATTTACATCCTCAACGATATTCTAATGCCCTCGAAACACCTCATTATGTCCTTCTTCACCCAACTATATAGACGCATACATCTACACATATGTATGTACGCATATATGTATGTATAGAGAGATAGAGAGGGATAGAGAGAGTGAGATGTCATAAAACATTCTGGTTAACGAGGACAGGTATCTACTCTAGAAGGACATTGATGATATATATAAACGAGTCAATCAAACCCAGTGGGCGGTGGAAATTAACGCAAGAGACCTGGTAATGGTCAACTACTGCGTAGTTAGGGATACAGAAAGATTTGGTACCCAAAACAAAATACCAAAAAAATTAAAGTATCTGGCATAGATTTATTTATCGAAAATAAAATACAATGATATATTTCCCTTTTTTATGGGAGATTTTAGCACAATAAATCTATTTCAAATTAAATAACGGGTGGAAGTTCTTTTGGCACGTAAGTTTCAAAAATACCCTTCGAGTAAAAACGTGATAACGTTATCTATTCGTTAAATATAAAAATAATGATTTCATTAGATAAAGTTACCTATTAGTGTTTATCAGTTAATATTATTTGTCTCTTTTAACAGATATCTCAACAAATAACTTTATTTGTTTTATTAGATCACCGTACCTGTTAGTGTTTATCAGTCAATATTTCTGTCGATTTAAACAGATACCTTAACAAACAACGCTATCTGTTTGTTTTCGAACTAATAATGTTATCAGATAAAATTATATGTTTTATGTTTTCTAATTTGACTAATAAATATATCCTATTAGTTTTGAAACAATAATTTTATTAGATAAAGTTACCTATTAGTATTTGTTAGTTAATATCATTTTTCGTTTTTAATAGATATCTTAACACACAACATTATTTATTAGTTTTCGAAGTAATAATATTATCGGATAAAATTATCTCTTCGCGTTCAAGGAAAAATTTGTCTATAAAAAGATCTCAGGTATTAAAACTTCTCAAACAATGGACAATGACTCATAAATTAAATTAACATATTTTTAATTAGCCAAATTAATCCAAATTTGTCCTTTTAATCAATTTTTTATTTTTTTATATAACCAAGGTTTTCGATCTATTTGGCATATGGCTTACTTGTTGCCAACTAGTCTTTGGGGCCTTGAATTTAACGACTAAAAAAACCTCCTGTAGCCTCAAATATATGGTTGCTAAGATTCGATTCGGGATGTCTAAGTTTACAATTTATCCCGATCTCCACTTCGACAATCCTTGGTGTTAATGATCTATTTTCGTTAATACACTGCTTTTTAAAATTTCAATTAACAAAATTGATTTTCACATTTTACGTTTGTTCCAATGTAGCCCACATTTCAATCTTCATTGTACAAAACAATAAAATTAAGAGGTAGGATATTTTAAATGGAGGAAGTTAACAGTGAATACCCTCATGTCGTCCTTTCCCTCTTTAACTCTAGGAGGCCCATCGATTCTTAACTCATGCGTCATCCATTTGGTTTTTTCGCCTAGTGGTGGCTTTCGTTGATAGAAAACTAATGTCTTCTTATGCCCAACAACTTCATCTTTATGCTTCCCATCCTTGCCTGCTTCGGTCGTTTTCCAGTATCCGTCACCGGCTGATCGGTTAGGTTGCTTTCCATTAGGATATTTTCGATCTCGAGGTGTGAAGAATTTTGGCATTCCAAAGTCAATTTTTTAGGGCATGTTGTATCACAGAGTGGTGTGTCCGTTGATCAGGAAAAAGTGGAGTCTAATATGGGTTAGCAACGACCGACAAATTATTTTGAGATCCGGAGCTTCTTGAGCTTGGCCGATTATTACCGTTGATTTGTACTTGATTTCTCCCATTTACCTATGACTTGATTGAAGTGTAAGGGGCCACATTTTTTTTGGGATGATGTTTGTGAGGCCGCGTTTGAGGAGTTAAAATGACGGTTGACTGACACACTGGTGTTGATTGTGCCCAAACGAGGAGTTGGCTACCTTGTTTATTATGATGCGTGTAGAGAGGGACTTTGGTGTATGTTGATGTAGCCGAGACAAGTAGTGGCCTACCGATCGAGGCAATCAAAGATGCACGAACGAAATTATCCCAAGCATGACTTGGAGCTTGCCGTCGTCGTTTGTCCTTTGAAGATTTGGCGATACTATCTTTACGGTGAGAAATTTGAGATTTTTTCCGATCACAAGAGTTTCAAGTATTTATTTTCTGAAAAAGAGTTAAACTTGTGACTGTTAGGATTTTATACTAAATGTCATGATTTTATGTAATGGATTAATATTTGTTTGAATTA
>JABCMJ010014072.1:0-13195 GCA_014822125.1 Arbutus unedo | reverse complement strand
AGAGAGAGAGAGAGAGAGAGAGAGAGAGAATATATTCACTGTGGGTGAAGCGGAAGTGATCCTACTACTCTGCTTTCCCCATGTAATTATATATTGAATGTAAAACCCTAGAGAATAGAAATTGATTATAAAACCCTAGAGAATAGAAATTGAGGGGATTGTAGCGTACGAAAGAGAGAGAGGGAGAGAGATACCATGGAGGGAGAGGCTCGTTTCTTCGGATCAAAGGATGAGTGTTTTTTTCCAGATGAAATGGCGAGAAATCAGATACTGAAAGCGTGAGAGAGAAAGTAGGTTTAGATGTATGGGATGTTTATGGGCGAGATAAAAAAGTAGGGCAAGCAAATTTTGGATCTTAATATTTTGAAAAATCTGAACAATTTTGTTATCTAAATACATGTATATGTATTTGTATTTGTGTATGTATGTATATATGTGTTACATTTTATAAATACATGTCCGAATGTCAACTTTTGATACTTACGTTTTAGCACACATATTCATTAGTATTACAATTCAGCATGTCCATATATGATTACTATTTCTCTCAATCTACATCTTGTCACAAATAGTGTTAGAGTTTGACCTATCTTTTTTATTGAATTATTCTTATATTCTTATATCCTTATTTGACTTTTTTTCATAAATTTTTATTTTTTTGTCGATTATTAGTTCGTCTCGACGAAAAGTTTTATAAAAATTAATGAACCAAATTTTAAAAAAACAAAAAAAAACAAAAAAAATCTAAAAATAGGGCTTATTTTTGCTTATTTTTTTGTCTTTAGTGAATCTTTTTTAACTTTTGAAAATAATTTTTTACTTTTGTAGATTTTTTTTGTCTAGACGAACTAATAATTCACAAAAAATTGAGGCCAAAATAACAAATACAAAATAATCATAATTACACAGTGGTCATTATACTTTTAATAACTATGTTTCGGTCCTTGGAATTTACTGTTGTACAATATTTACCACTGTGTAGTCTGAAATCCGAATTAAACTTCTCGAAAGTGTATGGTGAATCCTCTGGCTAAACCTGCAAAATACTCAATACTAAATTAGTGTTGACAGGGGGTTTGGATCTCTGGTGGGCACTCCGACAATCAAGTTAGCTTTCAGTAAGAGTGAGAGCAACTTGAAAGTAGTCTTAGTGCGAGCATGTACCTGTGTCCCTATAGTAGGAGTATCCTTGGAATATTTCTAGTGTAGAGGACCAACTGCCTACCGTAGGCTTCAATCGAGAATGTAGCGTCGTGGTCCGGGAACCATGGAGGTGCTGCCACCGTCTCCCACATCCGTGCGGATCGGACGAGCATGCTTGCACGTCCTCTCGAAAAGCGGAGGGCATGTTCCCACGTGCCAAGGCCAAGCGTAGAGTGTTCGCCATCTTGGCCAAGAGACAAGAGATGCAACGTTTGAATGCTTAGTCGAACGATGATGCCGACCATGTAAGTGAGGGGCCGTGAGAGAGTGGCCGAAGATACACGCCGACCGTGGGTCTAGATTGGCCGAAGATAGTCGGCGATCATTTAAGTGAGGGGTCGTGAGAGAGTGGCCAAAGATAGACGCCGATCATGGGTCATTCAGCCCATAGATCGAGAATCAGTAATGTAGTTATTACGCTTAGCCCAACTCGGGCCGAGTGTAGATGGGCCAAGAATGATCGTGGGCCGAAGGCCCACTGTTGTTTATTTTGGCCTACTACGATAGCCCCTTAATTCCTCTATTTCTGAGCTGACTGTAAAGAATGATTGATAATTAAAGGACCGGAGCCTAGCACCGAAGTTGCTGAAGGCCGAGATATGACCATCCATGCGATCCGTCGCTCTTGGAGATTCTTCCACGAGTCTTGTGTTCCAACAGGTGGTGGAGCAATGCTCCGTTTTCCACATTTTTGAGTAGTTTTTTCGTGTTTCCTTCTGTATCGTTGTCTGGGGTTATCACATCAGCCCCAAAAACTGGCCGAGCGTCCCATTTTTTGGCCAAGTGCCAAGTATTTTGGCTGACCACTTCATATGGGATGCCAAGCATTAGGCTTTAGCAATTTTTTAACACGTACACTTTTGAATAGGATGTCTGAACCTAAAGTGGATTCAGCTTAGGTGTTGTCGTCTCACTCCGAAGAGCCTGGGGCGAGTGGTTCCGATGGAGTATAGGAGGATGAAGTACCGAGCAATAATCAGTACACTCGGTTTCTCGATGACCCCGAAAGCTTTAGCAGATTTTAAACAAACGCATGGGATTCTTGATAACGTATTTGTTGATTTGGTTCACCCGAGAGATAGCCCTGTTGTCGACGAATGACAAATTGTCATGCCTTCACCTGCTATCATCATGGAGGTGTTCGGTTATGGTCGTGATCAAGATTGCTGAGGGCCAAGGAAAGAAAGTTATGCTGGATGCCGATGCCAAGGTTGCAGACCCGCTGAAGCAAGTGAAGGAGGCCGATGCCAAGGACTTTGATGAAGGCTTCAATAATGCCAAGCATGGATACATGAAGCAAGATGGCATTAATGCCGAGCTTGTGACTTGTTGCAGCAAGCTATCGCTACTGGATGGACCAAGGCTTTGAAGGAAGCCTACGTTTCAGTCGAATCTACTCTTTTTGAAAGCATCCCCAAGTACAAGAGAAAGAAGCCTACTGTCGGCCCTCCTAATGATCCGCCTGTCGAAATTTTGAAGGAGAAGACTACTGAAGCTGCAACTGTTAATGTGGTCGAGGGTAATGAAGTTCTCTTCCCCACCGGGGGCAGAGTTGAATAGTTGCCCGAGGTAAGACTCTCCAGTGCCAAAGGCTACAAGGACGTTAAGTGGCAGAAAGATCCTCCATCGGCTGAGGAGTGAGCTTGGATTTTGTAATGATTTTTTTGTTTTGAATGTTAGCATGAATGATCATCGGTTGGTGCCGATTTATTATCACTGAGTTTGATCATTGAATCATGCCAATTGTTCTATTGAACAAATGAATGTTTATTTTCCCATGTCTCTAGTATTGCATGGGTTGTTTGAGTGTGGCTAGGAAGCCAACTGAATATGGTAAAAAAAGTGACCTGAGAGGTCGAGAGGATGGTGAAACACCGAGTGTGGTATTTGAGCGTAGCTAGGTAGCCAACTGAATGTGGTTTAGAAGAGTGATTTGAGAGGCCGAGAGGCCAATGAGAAGCCAAGAGGACGGTGGAACACCGAGTGTGTTCGGTCAGAAAAGTGACCTGAGAGGCCGAGAGGACGGTGAAACACCGAGTGTAGTCTTTGAGCGTAGCTACGCAGCCAACTGAATGTGATTTAGAAGTGCGACCTGAGGGGCTGAGGGACCAAGAGGCCAATGAGAGGCCGAGAGGACGGTGGAACACCGAGTGTGGTTTGTTGGAAAAATTCATAAGAATCCCACGTGTAGGTCACCAGCAATTCCGCTGGTGTTAGTCGTACGACAATACTGCCATGTAAGAGTAATGAAATGTCGAATGTGAGAAAAAACAAGTTGCATTGGATAAACGAGATGTTAGAAATAACGAAAGGCCCTTGGCCGTACATGAAACGTTAAAAATAACGGTAGGCCCTCGGCCGTACGATCTAGTGGTAATATTTTCTTAGGTCCTGAGCATTCCATGGGCGAGGGACAGGTGTTCCGTCCATGACTTCGAATTTGCAGGAGCCAATGCCAACAATTTTGGTCACTCGGTAGGGGTCCTCCCAGAGACTAAGCTTGTTTTTCTTTTCTTTTTTTTATTCGACCACTTTCTGGAGAACTAGATCGTCGAGCTTGAATGGTCGTGACCGGACCTTCTTATTGTAGCTCGACTGTGTAAGTGAGGGGCCGAAGATAGAGTTGCCGAAGATAGATGCCGATCATGGGTCGTTCAACCTATAAATCGAGAATCAGTAATATAGTTTTTGGGCCTAGGCAGACTCAGGCAGAGCACACATGGGCTAAGGATTATTGTGGGCCAAAGGCCCACTATTGTATATTTTGGCCTACTACAATAGCCTCTTGTCCCTTCATGCTATTCGGCTTCGACATTGCCCCCTAGACGCTCGAGTGCCAGGCACTTTCAGTGTTCCTTTCGCTCAAGCGAGCGTGTTCGGTGGCGCTTCCGTTGCCGGGCTTGGGACACTTTGCCATTTTGATGGGGCTTGATTGCCACTTTCAGTTGCGCCACCTCCTCTCTGACCAATTGGAGGAGCTGATCATTTTTGGCCAACCGAGCCTCTAGGCGCCAGACATATGTTCGTGCCCTGAGCTTGGCCGGAATCTCCACAAGCGGAGGCAAAGGAAGGGTCAGCAAAGCTATGGGATCCGTGGTGCTGACACCCATAGCTGCATCCCCTGCCCAGACAAATTTGATCTGATTGTTCTTTTGAGTCGGGATTTTCACCATGAGGCTAAATTTGAAAAGATTTAGTAAAAGTGGGAATGAGGGTTTGAGATGAGAAGTTGAGTAGATCTCTCACTATGGTCGCCAAAATGTGAAGTCTGGAATCCGAATTAGATTTCTCGAAAGTGTATGGTGAATCCTCTGACTAAACCTGCAAAATACTTAACACTAAATTAGTGCCGACCGGGGGTTAGATCTCCGGTGGGCACTCCGACGATTAAATTAGCTTTCAATAAGAGCGAGAGTAACTTGAAAGTAGTCTTAGTGCGAGCGTGTACCTGTGTCCCTGTAGTAGGAGTGCCCTTGGAATATTTTATAGTGTGGAGGACTAACTGCCTGCCATAGGCTTTGGTCGAGAATGTAGCATCGTGGTCAGGGAACCACAGAGGTTCTACCATGTGTCCCACATTCATGCAGATCGGGCGGGCATGTCTACACTTCCTCTCGAAAAATGAAGAGCACGTTCCCACGTGCCGAGGCCAAGCGTAGAGCATTAGGCATCTTGGCCGAGAGACAAGAGATGCAATGTTTGAATGCTTAGCCGAACGTTGATGTCGAGCGTGTAAGTGAAAGGCCGTGAGAGAGTGGCTGAAGATAGACGTCGATCGTGGGTCGTTCAACCCATAAATCGAGAATTAGTAATGTAGTTATTGGGTTTAGCCCAACTCGGGCCGAGCGTAGATGAGCCGAGGATGATCGTGGGCCGAAGGCCCACTATTGTGTATTTTGGCCTACTACAACCACCTTTAGTTTAATTTGTAATATTTGTTTGATTGTGTTTTTGTTTATATCATTGTTGGCTCAAATATTTTTAGGGCTGAGATTGTGAGCTAGCATACCAAAAAGGACTTATAAAGAAGAGTCAATGACTCTAGAGCACAAGGCATTTGGTTGTGGTAGCTAGATGCAAGTGAACTCTAGAGTCAAGAAAAAATGTGTTCTCTTAGAAAGTAAGTGAGGATTACCGTGAAAATGAAAAAGTTGGGGCGAAATAGTAAACATAGGCAATGAAAAGAATTGGCACGTGTGAAGGGTTGCCTCGGTTACCCAAATAGGTACCACCATACATCATCATCGTCAAATATAGTTGTACAAATTTTAACAGACGGATAAAAGATAGTCGCTTGAGCAAGGGACATCAAGTTAATGGATGCGGATAAGAATCAAGAAATGATAAACTTTGCCTACTCCATTTGCTCAGCAGATAGCAACCAAAGTTGTGAGATAATCGAATGAGGTAAAACCTGGTTAACCTAATAAAAGTTTTGCCTAACAAATAGGAAATTTAGTCAAAACAACACTAAGTGTTGAACGAGAATGAATTTCAAGTGGGACTATTGTGCCCCCTCTATTCTTTCCTCGGAATTTTTCAAACGTGGTTGGAAAGACTTACTTGGAGCATTCCGGTGAGAGGGTGCATGATTATGGTCAACATAGAAGGAGGTGCGGACACTTCAATGAAGGGGTGCAAATTGCCTGATGATAAGGATGGGATTAGTCACAAAATACTTAACACCGTAAGAAGACAATGCTAGAGTGGCTGATCTGTAGTTGGATGAATTATTGAGAGCATGAAGTCATCCTGAGTAGGCGAGTGGTGTGCCTCATTTTGGGGGTGCGGTGACGCTTGACAGGGGGCTGCATGTGTCAATAGAGACAAGTGTCAAACTCTTCACAAGTTATGTGTGAGACTACATGATGGAATGAGCCTTTGGTATAAGTAGAGGGTTGCTAAGTTGATTATCTGGAATACAATACCACAATGCTAGAGTGCCAAATCCATAGAGGGACAAGTCGATAGATATCACGTGTACCACACATGAGGCGAAGGGGTGATTGTTGAAGATCCCCACATGTGTGTGTGTGTGTAAAGGGAGGATTTCATGACTGATGTAGTAGGCTAGAGGATATATAATGCTTAGCCGACTTTGCTGGCTCCTCCAAGCCATTAACAAGATTTGGAGATTTAGTCATTGATTTACATTAAATGCCTCATTTGTTTTCTCTTCCCTTGGTTGCTGACGAGAGTAAAAATGTAGTTGAGAAAATACATTTATCCCCCTCAACAAGAGATTTAGTTGGATACCAAATAGAAGGTACATCAGCATACACGTGCCGATCACATGAGGGTATGGCCGACTTGAGGAGGGTTATCCATACTTTATTTGGGCCGAGAAGGTCGAATATCTAGCCAGCCAATCTGAGAAAGATGGTTTGGCAATCAACCAACCTGAGAAAGGCGGCCCCACGTCTTGCCGACCTGAGAAGGGAGGTCCGAGATACCATCGACCCGAGAACGGCGATGAGCAACTGTTACTCCAGGATAAGACAGAATCCCATGTAAGTCGGGATGCATCTCTAACAGATATGGATGAGAAATTCACGACCAATTTAATTAATATGAGAAGTGTTAATTGAATGAAACTCCAATGAAAGAATATAACTTCTTGATAGAGGGTTATCTCATTAGTGGCTAATCAGAAGACACTTCATTCTAATCAGAATCCTAAGACAATTAGGACTAAAGATATGTCTATAAATAAAGCTCCAAATCAATAAAAAAAAGAATGTCCTAACGAGTGCATAATTTTGCTTGCTAATAGAGAATATTGGCTTGAGTTATTAATCGTCCTGTGAGCTTTCGCCTAACATATCAGAGTGTCTTCCTGCCATAGTGGCAGAGGGCACTTTGATGATTTATTATTTTGCAGATCACAGGTCCACCCAATTGATAGTATTGTTTCTGCTGGATATTGAGGAATTAGCTTTCCATCCTAATTGAAAAAATCTACCCATCCACACTACTGTTTATATAAACTCCCTAGCAACTGTATTGAACCATCATCAGAGCAAAAGAATAGAATAACGGTGAGTGAGTTGAGTAGTGTTTGCTCCTCCTTCGGAAGGAAGCAGAGCTCCTCCTCCGATGAGTTTTGGTGAGACTCAAGTGATATAGAGAGAAAGAGATATGAGATGAGAGCAAAATCAAAGAGTGCGGGGTAGAGAGTGAGAGAGAGAAAATTTTGAGTTTTGATATGTAAATTTCTCTGATGTCTTATACAAATATTGTGATTCTTTCTGTCGATGTACTCAATCAGGAAATCACACAAATTTCTCGCATCTCTATGTTTGTGAGTGTCTATAAATTGTGATTAATTATGGATACAACAATTGACTTGCCAATGCTTCAGATTAGTGCCATGTGTCACCTCATAAATGGTTAGTGCCCAATTTTGGGTATGAATATTTCCATTTTAAACCCACTTCACCATATATTAAAAGCAAGAAAAACTCACCCCGATGAAGGAAATTAAAAATGGGATGCCACCAGGGAGGAACTACATGGTGATCGGGAGAGGCCGGGCCCTCCCAAAAATTTAGGACTCACTTATAATTTTTAAAAATTATATTCGATCCCCTCTATTTTCCATAAAATAACTACATTTCTCCAAACGTCGAATCCTGGTTCCGCCCCTGGATGCCATGTTTACATGTGGATCAACCACCATTTAGTGTAACTATCATCAGATTCATCTCACTACTTGAACTCAACTTTCTCTGCATAAAACAGCATTTTCGGGTCTATAGCAAAAAATGTATAGAAAATTCATAATGGATGACAAAATCTTACTTGAAGTTATAAAATATTTTTCTACATAAAGATATGAATTTTTTTTTGGTAATGATCTTGGTTTAAGACAATTAATAGTAAATTGAAAAGATCCATTCATATGATATGAATTTGATTTATGCAAAATCTATGATGAGATTTTGGGTAAATTACATTGACATCTCATGGAGTTTCTGACTAATACATTGACTTGGCTCGAGGTTTGATAATTTCATTTGATTTTTTTTACTTTTAAAATTATTATGCAATTACATATACAACTATCATTAGAAATAGTCAAATGTTAGGTAAGCTAGTGAAATATTATGTTAGAGATTTTTTTTCGATAAAACAAACTATAGTATAATTCTTATCATGCACGAAATAACATGTATTAAATTTTTAAGATATTTCTAGAATCGTAACTCAAACAAATGTCAAGAACTCTGTCCGAATTTCAGTTTTAGAAAAATCTTAAAAATTCAACACAAATTATTTCAAATGTGATAGGACTCATGTTACAGTTTGTTTTGTCAAAAATAATCCGAACTTAAAATTTTAATAGCTTAACTAACAAGGTTTACCTGATTTTAATGATAAGAAATAACTGCATAATAGTTTAAAAATAGAGGATGTTGAAACACATATCAAAATTTTAAGGAGAGGTCAGTGTATTAGTAAAAAACCTCAAGAAAGGTAGGTAGTGTAATTCATCCTTTAATTTTTGAAAAATTGATACATGATTAGCTTATTTGGTATACTATAAAAAAGCTTTTCTTTTTATTATTGACAAAATGATATTTGTACATATACATCACCATTCTATTGCAAATAAATTTTGCAGTCTATAAAGTACAAATATTTTCTTTCTATACTGGAAGATTGATTCGAACAATTTTCACAACTTAGATCTAGCAAGTCCACTCATATACCAAATATCATGCAAAGATAAAATCATCTCTACTCATGTCAAATTCAACACCAAATTTTGCAAGTGTCACTATTGGTGTCAAATTTGAATTAAATTTAGCTATTATCATAGTTGCCATATCATGTTCAAAGTGAGAAATATTGTTGAAAAGAGAGGGAAAAAAAAGATGATTATGTTAAAATGAAACAATAATGTTATTTTTATCATATAATAACACCTTAGTTAGCAAAAAAAAAACTTTGGGTGACACCAACTAGTACTTTAACTCTAAAGGATTGGCTGATAGTTAAGATTTGAAATTTAGAGATATGACTCATCTTAGATCTCAGATACTATCAACTATTATGGATCAGTCCATATAGAGCAAAAGTCATGACTTTAAAATGAAATCTCGTAAGTGAACGATGAGATTGGTCCAGATTAGTCAGCATTAAGTTGATGAATACCCCGACTATAAAAAACAAGTAGTAGACTTTCTGTTAAGTACATGTCATTACTAGGTGTATTATTACAATTTTAGTGATGCAAAGTAATGTCAAACTATAACAATAACATAAAGCAAAGAAAAAGGGTTTTTTTTTTTTTTTGGGGGTGGAAGCACACACATACAACTGTAAGAATAATTAATAAAGAAAGGACGGAGCCCAGAATCTCATGAGTACTGCTGTGCTGCTGTTATGGAAAATGGTGATAGACAGTGGTTTTCTTGAAGGGGTGCGTAATTTTCATACCTGAAAACCATACATTTTTTCTTATATGGAGGTTTCTTGAAGGAAACCCTAATAACTTTCCACATCTGGTCACTGCCTCTTCTTTTTTCGATAAACTAAAATTCTGGAGAGATTTTATTAAAAGATTGACAAAAACAAGAAGTAGTGAAAAAGAAGCCAAAAAATCGATCGATTGTTCGGTTCGGTTTTCGGTCGGATCAGAATGGTCTTCGATCTCCGAAAGATTTTTTTAAAAATATTTAATTCGGTCTCGATTTTTTATAATTTAGACCGAACCGAATGTGGACTGAATTGTAGTGGACTGAATCGAAGGTAGATTTTTCAAAAGTAGTCAATTTGATGTTTGATAGAAAAAAATTCAAATAGAGACCCATTTGTTAATAGTACATTTACTTCAATTAGTGGCAAGCTTGGGCTGAACGGATCCAAAATTAAGCTGTTAATTTGGCCCAATATGGCCCATTTGGGTCAGGCCAAAATTTTCGAAAACCCCAAAAGAATTTGACCCCATCCTGAACCGAACCGAACCTAACCGAACCGAAAATAAATCGGTGGAAATCGATCTTGCAAATGTATAGACGTACCTAATCGGTCTGAGAAAAATTCACCCCAAACCGATTCCACTCCTAAGAACAACACACCGGTGAAGGACTCTTGACTCTCAAATTTGCTACGTAAACCAATAATTACGAAATGAATTTTTTTCACCTTAGGTTGAACATTAATACCCTCTCTCATTGGTTGAAATTCTCACATCATTGCCAAAAAATATTTTCTAAAAGTGGGACCTACGCAATTTTAACCAATAAAAGTGAAAATAATATTCACTCTTTTTAAAAGAAGTTAAACAAAATTGCACTCAATAATTACAAAACTAAACTAAACAAAAAGTCAAGACAGATGACTTTTTTTTATTTTTTTTGGTTGTTGTTGCTGAAAGTGGAGATATAATTCATAAGCCAGAGAAATCGATACCCTTCTCGTCTCCCCATGCCCATGAAAGCCATCCTAGGTTTCATAGCCTTTTGTATTTGTCAATGGAAGTGGATTGGGCAAATGATGTGAAACACAGTGTTTGTGTCATCCACTCTGCCAGATGAAGGATTTATTTTCAACTCATTATGTTATGAGCGGGGTCTTACTAGCTACCGCCCATTAGGACGGTAGATAATATTTATAAAATGTCAAATAACCATGAATATTAATACATATTTTACGAATATTAATATATAATTTACAAATATCGATATAATTTTTATACATGTTGTGGTTAGTTTTTTCCTTAGAACAATAACCCAAATGATGAAGTATTCTTTTAGCTGTGGACTTCTAGTGAGAATAACATACTTTTCTTAATTGAATATTAGCAATTGAGGCCGTCATGAATTTCTTATCACTCTATATGTTCGAGTTGTTATATTAAAATTTTGTTTATTTTTTGATCAAGAATATAATATAGATATCTATTTTATCCGTCAAGAAGGAGATAAAACTATCTCATCCCTTACCCTATCGATATTTTATCAATTCTATATCTCTTTCTATTATCGCGATGTCATTATTAATTATGAAAATGTCATTATTAATTCTGAAAATGTTATCTACTTACTAATATATATCATATCCACATTTTTCTTAAGAAATATTCAAATGTTATTCACCCATTTATAATAAATCTCTTCTTCTACTATATATTATTCCCTTCTTAGTGTGTATCTATTATATCCCTTCTAGAATTTTGACAATCAAAGTTAAAAAGAAAACAGAAAGGTTTGCTGACATATTTTTCTCTTGAATCGTGAAGTCATATGCGATTCAAATTGTTAAGTAATACATTTGAGTTTTTTACTATAAAGGCCTCTATAGTAAAAAAACTTAAATGTATTACAATTAAGGAGGGAAACTCAAATATATATTGTAAGTGGGTTGATTTTCACAATTAAGAAGGAAAACTAGAATTTCACTATCGGGCAGGAAGAATGCTCTTAATATCGTGACATGTGACCTGCAAGACAATAATCGGTCAAAGAACCCACTGCCGCTGTGACGGAAAGGCACTCTGATGATTAAGTCAGACAATGCTCACAAGAATGAATGTAAATCAAACTAATATTCTCTATTAGCGCTTGAGTTAGTACCTTTCTTCATGGATCTGGATCTTTATTTATAGATTTTGTGACTTAATCTTCCTAATTCTCTTGGGACTTTGACTCCCAATCAAAATTGGAGTAGGATTACATTATGATTGGTCATTAATGAGATAAATTCAACTTGTTCTTATCCAAGACGTTATCTTCTATCATTAGAATTTCATTCAACATTTCATTCCTCATATAAATTGAATTGGCCATGGACTTCTCGTCAATACCTGGTTTGAACCTTCTTATCTTGGTTTTGAGACTACTTACCGCCTTTCTTAGGCTAGTGATATCTTAGACTGCTTTCCTTAGGTCGGCAACATACTAGACCGCCCTTCTCAGGTCAACCAGTCCCTAATCCGACCTTCTCAGCTTGAATGTAGTAACAATTGTCTTTCTCAGGTTGGGTATGTCCTCACGTGATCGACACACATGCCTACGTATGAGAGAACACTCTTGCCAAACTGGCGAAATTATTTAAGGAAAAACTTAATAATCTTATTTACGTTTTACCTCTTTCAATTGGCCCCTAGTTTCGGCTGCTTCCCACCAAGCTGATGGGACAGCCAAAGCTATATAATCACGCATTTGTAGATTTTTCTTAATCGTCACTTGAAAATCGTAGCGTCGCATTAAATGCGACATGACACATTGTCAGCTTTTTACAGGTTGATGATGTGCGTCTCGGGCGTGCCAAATCCCACTGTCATAATTACATTTAATTTGAATTTCTTTTTTCGAAAAAGGGTTTTGTACACTTCATCATTTCGTCTTTCCGTCTCTCCCATTTCTCCTTCCTCTTGCACTCCAGCAGTGTTCATCATCATTTTTGCGTAGACCTTAAAGAGTCCAAACCGTCAATTCGCGTCTCTTTAAGTCCATTTTGGTTCCACATCGTTTCTTCATTCTTCATTCTGTCATCCCCGTTCGTACTCTAGATGGAGATATTTAGTTAATAGTTAGATGTGCCGAAAAAATAATAGAATTTCAACGGCGATACAACATCCTTGACGACGTTGTAATCAAACTAAATAGACCTGACACTCCTCGTGACAAGAATGACCAAGACACTCTCCATATTCCTCTTATGGCCATTACTGAGGGTGGAGTTCATTTCCCCCCTCCACCGTTTTCTCCGCGAAGTCCTTTGTTGGTATCATTTGCATCCATGCAAATTTCTATTAACACTTATAGGATAATCATGAGTATATGCGAACTCAATAGGATAAATATCAATAGTCTAGGCATTCGTGAAGTCCAATTTCACTATGACATGATCAAAAAAGACAGTGATTCATGCCATCTAAAGAACCGACCCAAAATCGAAAGGATAGTAACTTATGTGAACGATTCTAACCGAGGGAATGTGTCACGCCCCAATTTTCATAAAACATAAATAAAGAGAACCGAAA